>JAQHUG010000150.1:2310873-2323499 GCA_028555095.1 Dicrostonyx torquatus
CTACAACCTACATAGACCACATACAAATGATGTAGTGAATAACGATTGAATAAAAATAAAATAAAATAATAGAGACTAATCAGCCAAATAATTGCTGCAAAGAAAGTGGAGCATTGGGAGACTTTTTTCAAGCAGCATTGACACTTTTCAAGACTGGTTAGCTGTGGCAGTCACTCTGGGCTACAGAATTTTGTGGTAAAAACTCCAGCCGTCAGCTTGCTTTCTCTTTTGAATGTCTTTAGGCAGCACGTGACCCTTTGGAAAACTGCCCACCTATATGTTTGTTCTTATTCAGGTAGAGTTAGAATATCACCTGTTTTTATACAATTTAATTTTTTCCTGGCAAAGTCACTGTAAAGTTTATATTTATTGCACATAAAAAATATCACTAATATTCAAGGTAACATGGACTAGTCCCCATAGGATTTAACTGTTTAAAGCTAAGGGCTTAAAGTTTGGGCTAGACATGGCAAACTAGGGGATTGGCCTTTTATTTATTTCTTAATAAGTGGCTTTTACCTGGTATAGTTATTCCCTGTATAATAGGGCTATAAGGTACGTTAATCACATACGCAGAACGTGCGGAGTTACACCATCCAGTCGCAGATTAGGGGCTGTGTACTAGATCATGGAAACTGTCATCTTCATCTTACTGTGTTCTACGAAGTATTAAAACCAAGACTGATATACTGACAGTGGAGACGTCTTCAGAGTCAGTTTATAGGTCAAGCAGGGATTGTTATCTGTCAACATCAGTGCTTTCACTCCCAATACTGTCTGTCACTGTGATTTATACAGAACTAGGACCTAAAACAGGTCTGTGGATTTGATATGGTGTACGTCTGTGTCTGCGTGGATGCACATGTGTACATTGTGCAGGTGTGTGAGCGTGCACGAGTGCACATGCATTTGTATGGTGTGTTTGTGTTCTGGTGTGTTGTGTTTGAATTCAGAGCATGCTACATGCTGTGCATGTTCTGTACTTTTGATTGGCATCCCTGGCTCCCCGTGTGCTATGCTTGATGTCTAAGTCATATAAGAGTATGAGATAGATACATGACAATGAAATAGTTCCCTGGACAACTATGTCAGATTTGGGGAAAAACATTATCTTAGAATCATGATTGTTCTTTGGGATTATTTTGAAATTGGGGGTTTGGGTATATAATATATAAAAATAAATATTGTTAAAAGTATGAACACCTGATAAATATAGAATTGAACATACAATGAAAGTATAAACATTTTATAAGTATAAAATTTGGGGCATGTGTATATGTATTGATATTACTATCTTGATATTTTCAGTGTGTTGTAATTTAAAATTGAAGCTACCTTTGGGTGACCTTGTTAGATAAAGTTAGCTGTGATGTATTTGAGAAGAATAGTGATTATTAAACATTAACTTTATCAAAAATAAGGTATTTAATTTCTTCTAATTCTTCTTTAGGTCGAGATTTGATTTGTATCCAGTCTATGGATGGGATGCTGATGGTGTTTGAGCAGGAAAGCTACGCTTTTGGCAGGTTTCTCCCGGGCTCTCTTCTGCCTGGCCCTCTCGCTTACAGTGCCCGCACAGATTCCTTCATCACTGTCTCCTCCTGCAGACAGGTGGAAAGTTACAAGTGAGTCTGTGTGTTACCTTTGTAATCATGATTATTGTGGCTGTTTGTTACTGATTAATCATTTTCTGGAAAGACCTTGAATACTGCAAATGAAGGAGAGACTGACTTCTTTGGTAAAATTTAATTGGGATGCCTTAGAGCACATCACCGACCTAAGTAAAGAATTCAAAAGGCTGTGTAGCGTACTGGTTCCAAGAAGTCCAGTGAAGGCAGCTCTTCATCTGAGTCCTGAGTTCGCTACTCACTGCCGCTGGATGGTCCGTCAGTGTCCTTAGGAGAGTATGTGAGCACTGACCAGTTTGTAATAAAGATTAAGTGTGTTCCAACCTACCACGAGTAGAAAATGCTCAATATTAATATGACTACCCCCTGTTATAATGACAATGAAATGGATGGGTGTGGTGGCCCATGTCTTTAATCTGGGCACTCAGGAGATTAACTCTGTGAGTTTGAGGCCAATATTGTCTATAATAGTGAGTTACAGCTGGAGCTACATGGTGAGAATTTGTTTCAAAAAACAAAACAAAACAAAACAAACAAACAAACAAAAAAATTACCAGCAACAACAGACAATAAAATGTAATATTGGGTGAAAAAAACCAGATATAAATTTGCATGGGTGGAATGATTTTATAATGACAAAGAATGCAAATGACATCCGAAATCTTTCTGGAAAGCCATGAATGCTAATGGTTTTTAAGAAGAAACAATTCCTTATAGATGAGATGTAGAAGGGAACTCAGGAACATAATGTGTACTTTTGCTAGTAATTCTTCAGATCTTCCTGAGTTACGTTGGAAATCATTTTCTCCTCCATCAGGTAAATATCCACAATGATTATTATAGGTAGAGGGAATGAGAAAAGAATGTAGAAATCCATTCTGGGAGCAGAAATAGGGTTCATTTTAAATATCTTTAGCTCTTTAATGTATTATCATTTTAAAAAGATTTATTTTTTATGTGCATGTATGTGCCTCTGTGGGCTTGTGTGTATCATGTGTGCAGGTGTTGTTGAGACAAGAGTAGGGTTTGAAGTCCCCTAGGACTGGAGTCACAGGTGGTTGTGAGTTACTGGATGTGGGTTCTGGGAACCAATCTGAGTTTGCTTTTCACTGCTAAGCCAGCTCTCCAACCCCATCATTTATTTTCTTTGGGATGACAGCATTTAGAACTTTGCACATCATCTCTTTCTGGTATTGTTATTTTGGCCACATGATTTTTCCCGAGGTGGGAAGAAAACAGAATCTCTTGGACAGTGGCCATAGGGATTTCCTCTTTATTTCATCGTTGTGTATAGTCAGGCATTACCCCCTTCGTAAGTGGAGGTCTTTTGTTTTTAAATGGTTGTCAATGCTGAAAACAAGCAAATGTTTGCCACTGAGCAGAGGCTGATGAAAGAGGCAGATCTCCATGTCCCCTTCCTTCTCTGGCTCCTTTGGCTCTTGCCTGGATGGAAGGAATTGTGGTGTTGCCTCTGGAAATAAATATTTTTTGTTTGAGAAATTAAGAAAAGTATCTGTGTACTTTACCCAGGACTGCCAGACTTAGGCGGTACTGTGGCCATCTGCTTTTCAGCTTCCCACCCAGTGTAGAGTCTTATCTCTGGCCAAGCAGGGTTCCACAAGGGGTATAGTGCTTAGATCTGAACACGCCATTGCTTACTCGTGTGTATGTGTGTGTGTGTGTGTGTGTGTGTTTCTATTGCTCCATGAAACACTATGGCCAAAAAGCAACTTGGGGAGGAAGGGATTTATTTGGTTCATACTTCCATATCACTGTTCATCATCAAAGGAAATCAGGACAGGAACCTGGAAGCAGGAGCTGCAGCAGAGGTCATGGAGTCATTTTGCTCACTGGCTTTCTCCTTCATGACTTGCTTGGTCTGCTTTCTTATAGAATCCTGGACCACCAGCCCAGGGATGGCACCACCTACAATGGTCCCATCAATAACTAATTAAGAAAATGCCTTACAGCTGGATCTTATGGAGGCATGTATCAGTCAGGGTTCCCTAGAGTCATAGAATAGAATATGTCTGTCTGTCTGTCTGTCTATCATCTGTCAAGGGAATCTATTGGAATGACTTACAGGCTGCACTCCAGCTAATTCAACAATGACTGGCTGAGAATGGAAAGTCCAAGAATCTTGTAGTTGCTCAGTCCCACAAGGCTGGGTGTCTCAGCTGGTCCTCTGTATATGCTAGAACCCCTCAGAAAGTAGGCTCCAATGCCAGTGAAGGGACGGATGTGCTAGCAAGGCAAGGGGAGGCAGGCAACGAGCAAAAACTTCCTTCTTCTATGTTCCGATATAGGCTTCCAGTAGAAGGTGAGGCCCATATGTCTTCCCACCCCAAGAACCAGATCAAATGAGTGTGTCCATTCCTTCCTCAAGGTCCAGACTGGAAATGGATTCACCCACTGCAAATAAAGCAGAAATCTCTCACAGGTGTGCTTTCTATTTCTGCATTATAGTTCACCCCAAATACAGTCAAGCTGACCACCAAGGATTGCCACCACAAGGCGTTTCCCAATCTAAGTCGCCTCCTTTCAGATAAGTCTAGTTTGTGTGCCGAGTTGATATACGACCAGCCATCAGTGTGTGAGTGTGTGCGTGCGCGCACAGCTAGTTTGTAGTAACTCCACAAGAGATCCTAAGAGGAGGCAATAGGTGCATTTTTTTAAATGTGTGAGGTTAATATCACAAAAGTCTTGTTTCAGCTCTGATAGTTCTTTAACAAACTGATATATTTAATTCATTTCCATTTATATCTAAAACTACACATTTTCTTCATTATGAGGTTCATTTATAATGGTAAAAATGCATGAGACATCGGACAATTATGAAGACTTTTAACATTAAGTTCTGTGATATATGTATGCATGCTTTCAAGTTTAATAGATTGAATTAAATAATAGTCACCAGGGAAATTTAGGAAGAAGAAAAGCATGAAAACTCCTGATTCCTTTTTCTTGAGGCCTCATTAAGCCTATCTATAGTCACTTAATAGAATGTAATTGACTAATAGAATGGACTTTTAAGACATAGTTCACTTTCATTTTGATATTGATATTTAACTCCTTTAAAGTTAATTATATTCAGATAGGAGCATGTATGGCTTTAGTGTGTGTAGGACTCTCCTGGTCAGCCTGTTGTTAATGACATTCACACATCCCCAGGCCCCATGCTTTAATATAATAGGCTTGTTGATGAGACATAGAACTTATCATTGTCAGTGTAAACTGCAAGTGATTTTAATTTAGAATTGAGTGTTTTTTCTTTTTCTTTCTTTCTTTCTTTTTTTTTTTTTTTGAGGAAGGATTTGGCTCTTGCAGCTCAGGCTGGGTAGGGCTGTAATCCTCCTGCCTCAGCCTTCAATTTAGTATTATAGACATGTATTATCAGGCCAGGCTTGTTTTCTTACATTTTTTTTTTGTGTGTGTATTTTTGAGTGTATGTGGACTCATGTCTGGGGCAGGGCATGTTTGGCACGTTACATGCCTGGATATCAGAGATACCTTGGGGGACTTGGTTCCATCCAAGATCAATCTCAGATCATCAGGCTTTTGCTTTCTAAGCCACCTCATTGGCTACTTGTACCTTTTTGTTTTAACTTTCACTTACTAATTGTATAGGGGTTGTGTTCGTGTGTTCGTGTGTTGAATCAAGCTTGTTATGTTATGTGAATTGTTTTTTTTTCCTGTCTGTGTGAGGGTGTTGAATCCCCAGAAAATGGCATTATAGACAGTTGTGAGCTGCCATGTGTGTTGAACCCAGGGCCTCTGAAGGAACAGCTAATGCTCTTAACCACTGAGCCATCTGTAGGGCCCTCTACAAATTGTTGCAAAGAATGACTTGAACTAAATGTTACTATTGCAATGGAAACTGTAACATATTTTAGATCACTAATAATGCCCATTAGAGAGATGCTGGTCTTGGGCATGATCTAAATTGCTGCCAGCTATGTTCAAGTACTGCAGTACTCTGCCCAGCTGTTTTTCAGGAGGAGACTGGTTCTGATTTGGAAATCAGGAGTCAGTATTGGTTGTGTCTGTCTAGATGTTAATGAGGCTCCTTTAGGGGCTCACTTAGTCCTCAGATGAAATTATAATACTCTATGTAGCTACATAAAAGGCTTCAAAGGGCTCAAGGAACTTTGAATTTTTGCAGTAATCTCACTAATATCTATGTCATCCTCTGGTAGACTGGAGTCTGCAGGAAGTAAACTACCTGTGTAAATTACTTGCCTGAGAATTGAGTTATAGTAGGACCAACTCTGAGATTTCTGGTCATAACTGGATACTATTTCTGCCCCCTGAAATCAGCAAAAAGAAAATAGCCCCTATCTGGAGCTTGGAATGTGAGATTTGATTTTTTTTTTTTGTCACCTTTGGAGACTTTGGAAGTTTGAAGGTCAGTTCAAGGTTAAGGTGTAGACATTTGTTGAAGCTGCATACTTTAGAGCTTGGTTTTGCAAGACTCACATCCTCTCCTTCCTACTTTAAGGGCTTCTATCACATGACTCATTCTGCTCTCCCATGCCCTTCCCCTAAGCTTCCATGGACTTTCATATGTTCAACTTTCTTCTCTATAATACATTTTTCTTCCTTGTCCACATGAAAGAGTTTTTCTCAGTGTTTCATACCACTTTTCATGTCCTTAGCCCCCAGGAGCCCAATGACTTGACTGTGCCATCATGTTCCAGTGACATTGTGCATCCTGTCCATGAGCCCAGGGCATCCTGAGACACACGTGGTTGTTGGAATGACCAGCACAGGAAGTTTGGAAGCACCTGATGAGTTAGATCATGCATTAGTTTTTTTCCACTGTCAATTACAGTTCCATCTTATGTACTTAGTAATTGGCTAGTTGCTCACTAGAATATTCTTACAGAAGCAGCCGAGAGGAGAAAAGGGTTTACGGTTCCAGAGGAGTAGAATTCATTGACAACAGGCAAGGAAAGCCTGACAACAGGAGAAGCTGGCTAATGACATTTTCTTCCTCATAGAGGAAGTGGAGACTGAGGGAACAGGAGGCGGGGCTATGCTCTACAGCCTCCAAATCTGCCCCATGCGTCATCCAGCTAGATTCCAACTTGCACAGTGTTCACAAGCTTCTGAGACAGCATCACCGGCTGAGGGCCTGGTATCAGACACAGGGGCCATGGGAAGATTCCTCAGTCAAATCAACACAGTGGCTGTCTTCTACTCACGAGAGTGGATGGCCATCCACTTGGCTCCTTCTTCCAAGCATGTAACATTTTGGGATTGAGTTTCTAACACATGAGTTGGGGCGGACACATTCAAACCATAGCAGTGTGTGATATTGAGTAGCTATTCACTTCAGTGCTGGGATTGAGCCCCTGTGCTGTGTTTGCTGGGCAAGTGCTATGCCTAGTGGCACCTTAGGCCCTGCCTTGGCTTGCCCGCATGTGTTTAGATCCTCCACACTGTCTTCATTCAGGCTGCTGGACCCACGTTCTCAGACGTCTTTGTCTTAGTCGATAGGGATTGTCTATCTGTTTTACAAGTTTTGTCTTAGCCTTGGAAGTACAATACAAATAATTGAGATTTAATAGCAAGGAAAGGAATCTGTTTGAAGTTCTTTTTATTTAGAATAGATAATTATTCTAAAATAATACATTAATTAGTGGGAAATAATGAAACCTAAATTTTATTGGATAACTTTATTTGTATATTGAGTATATTATAAATTTTTGTTGTTATTGTTTGTTTTTTGAGACAGGATTTCTTTGCATAGCCTTGTCTGTCCTGAAAGCTCTGTAGACCAGGCTGGCCTTGAACTCACAGAGATTCACCTGCCTCTGCCTACCAAGTGCTAGGATTAATGGCGTGCACCACCAGCACCCAGCTTTTTTTTTTAAAAAAAGATTTATTTATTTTTATGTTACGTGAATTGTTTTTTTTTCTGTCTGTGTGAGGATGTTGAATCCCCAGAAGCTGGCATTATAGACAGTTGTGAGCTGCCATGTGTGTGCTGGGGTTTGAACCCAGGGCCTCTAGAGGAACAGCCAGTGCTCTTAACCACTGAGCCATCTCTAAGGCCCTCTACAAATTGTTGCAAAGAATGACTTGAACTAAATGTTACTATTGCAATGGAAACTGTAATTATTTGTAGATCACTAATAATGCCCATTATTGAGAATGTATCAAGTATCCAACTAATTTTTCTGTCTTGATAAATCTGTATGTCTCTCTTTGTCTTTCAACCCTTTTATCAGTGATTGTAAATCCAATATAACTTGAGCATTCTTTTTTTTAAAGATTTATTTATTTATTATGTATATAACATTCCTTCCATGTATGTTTGCATGCCAGAAGAGGGCACCAGATCTCATTATAGATGGTTGTGACCCACCATGTGGTTGCTGGGAATTGAACTCAGGACCTGTGGAAGAGCAGTCAGTGCTCTTAACCTCTGAGCCATCTCTCCAGCCCCCAACTTGAGCATTCTTAATGTGAAACTCTTGGCTATCCAAAACATTTTCAGCACTAACATCATGCTCAAAAGGCTTGGCTTTTGGAGCACTTTGGGATTCTTACATCGTGCGGCTAGTCTGTAAAGTGTATGTACAGCCTCGACTGAGCTCTGAAACACTCAGGTCCTAAGCATGAATGAAGAATAAACAGCCTGTACGTGCCAGGTGCTATACTAGGTGTGTGGTGACAGTTTGCTTTTGAATTCTTCCATAAGTTAGCAATTTTCATTTCGTAGCTGGGAAGCTATGACGGAGCGAGTAACTTGGTACCATTTACTGACAGTAAGTATCTGGCTGGATAGTTTAAATATCATACTTGTATAGCGTATGTATGGATAATTTCTCTGGCACCGACTGTTTCCTGTATTTAAGTTCTTTCTGGTGTGTGGTATTTAGGTACTAGACCTTTCACCAATTATTTGCTGTATGCAGTTCTCCCGAGAGCCTCGATGTAGTGCTGGGTTCACAGTTGTGACACGTGATGTCGTTTATCACATGATCATTCATATCTTGTCTCATAATAAAACTCACTAAAATTTAATTGAAAATTTGTGGGTTTTAGAACTAAAGAAAATGCCTCTCACAGTGCTTATGGATTATGTGCCTCTGAAGTTTCAAGTGACCCTCACTTCAAACTGTGAAGTCATGTGTCCTCTGCTGTCCCTTCAAACAGGTACCAGGTGCTTGCCTTTGCGACGGATGCAGACAAGAAGCAGGAGACGGAACAGCAAAAGCTTGGTTCTGGAAAAAGACTAGTCGTAAGACCTTTAATATACAAAGATTCCAATAATGCCATATATAATCATATTTGTTAGAGAATTCTTGGAATAAAGTAAAAATTATATTTTGATAAGTTTTCTTTATATAGTTCTACCAATGACAAAGATCTGTTGCTGAGCTGTGGAGCATGTCCATCTACATGCCGTGACGCACTGGAGCACAGGTAGCTCCACCACACTGTGGATGGCTAGACAGCGTCACTTTCAGCTGAAGAGAGTATAAACCAGCACAGAATTCATTCCAAACACCTGCTTAAATTGTCTGGTTTTTTTTTTATCTCTTCCTTTCTTTCCTCCCTCCCTTCCATCCTCTATCCGTCCCTTCTTTCCCTCTCTCCTTCCTCCCTTCCTCCTTCCTTCCTCCCTTCTTTTCTTCCCTCTCTTGGCTTTAAAATTTTTATTTTCCACTGAACTAGAAACTGTGAAAACTTACATATAAATAAGGTCAGTACTAAATAGAGTCAATAGGTTGTATGTGTATATTCACATACATACACACACACACCAGGACTTTGAAAGGGAGCAGGGGAGGGGTTGGAAGGAAGAGTTGGGGAGGCAGTGAAAGGATATAAATACAGAACACATATGTGAAATTAAAATAAAAGCAGGTGAATGTCTAGATGCATATGACCAACCTAAGATAAATCAAGATGAAGCAATTTTTTTAATTTTTTAATTGAAAATAGATTTTTATACAATATAGTCTTTTTATGTCTTTCCCTCCACTTACTCCTTCCAGATCCTCTCCACTTCCTTACCCACCCAAATCTACACCCTTTATCTCTCTTATTAAATAAAACAAACAGACATCTAAAATAGTAATAAAATAATAAAAATAAATAAGATAAAATAAACAGGACAGAACAAACAGGAAAAATCATAAAAACACAAGAAACCCATTAAAAACCAAATCAGAAACCATAATATATAAACAAGAGATCCGTAAAGTGAGGGGAAATCTAAAGCTCAAACGGAGCCTTATGAGACAAAGATCCCTCCAGCAGCGCTGCGTTTGCTTTCTATCGGCCATCTACTGCTGGGCGGGGAGCCTGGCCTTAACTGTGCTCTGTATACCCAGAGAAACTCCAGTGGAGAAACGGAGCTTTTCCTTTTACCTGCTTTGTCCATTGGAAATAGCCTCTGGGATGGGGATGCAGGCTGTATCTGCTTCCCCTCCCAGCACTGGGAGTCCATCTGGTCAGACGTGTGCAGGCTCTGCGTGTGTGTGTGTGTGTGTGTGTGTGTGTGTGTGTGTGTGTGTGTGTGCGCGCGCGTGTGTGTGAGTGTGTGCGTGCGTCCTGCCGTGCTTGGAGGGCTTTGTTTCTTGGTGTCCTCCTCCTTACACTCTGCCTCCTCTTCCATATGGTTCTCTGAGTTCTGAGGGGAGGGTTGATGGAGACGTCCCATTTCGGACTGAGTGCCCCAAGGTCTCCCACTCTGCACATTGTCCAGCTGGGGGACTCTGTTAGTTCTGTCTGGTGATGGCCGAGAACACTGATCTAACAGGACGTCATTGGGAGTCATTTCATTGCTATGTGCCTTCAGCAGAACAGCAGTATAAAAAGTTTTTAAAATCCATGTGTTTCTTGTCAGTTTCGCACACGTGTGTGTTCTGGTCACACCCTTCCTTCCAGGCTCATCACTACCTACTCCTGTCAGTCCTCCTCCTCCACCCCATGTTCTCACCTTACTCTCATGCTTTGTCAAAGCCTCTTTTTTAAAAAAATAAATTTTGTACATTTATGTATTAACTTACTAAATTTGTGTGTGGCCAGACCCATGTGTGCCTGTATGTGTTTGTGCATACACACATGCGTGTTTGTGTATCTGCCAGAGGACAGCTTACTGAGTGGGTTCTTTCCTTCTGTTCTGGGAATTGATTACAGATCTTCGTGCGTAGCAGCAAGCTTCTTTATCCCTGAGCCAGAAAAACATCTCTAGTATGAAATTTTTATACCTTGTATTTCTCTGTTCATACAAGCCTTCCTTGGCTTAATTTTTAGGCTTTTTTTTTTCTTAAACACTTATTTTGAGCAGTTCAGATTCTGGCATCTTTCTCCCTTTCTCTTCTTCTTTCTCCCTTTTATGTCTCTCAAATTTAGTACCTGTTGAGCCTCCTGCATCTGTGAATTTACAATTTTCATAAAAATTAAAAAATTTGGACCATCAATTCTTTAGATATTTTGTGTGCATGTATCTCTCTCTTTTCTATGGAGTACTCTAATTATACATGTACTTAACTTACTAAAGACTTCCTCACGGCTCACAGATTTTTCTTTTCATTTTGTTCAATTAATTAATTAATTTTGCAATGGCAAAGACTGTGTCCTGGGCCTCAGACAGCTTTTTACCATCCAATGATTTCATTTCCCATTAAAAAGTCATTTATTCTTGCTCTTTCACTTGGGGTAATTTTTATTGCTCTAATCATGACCACTAATAACTTCTTTCTGGTGGAATGAAACCCATTCAGTATAGATTTTGTTTCTGTAAATTCAGTTTGAACATTTGCATCTCTGGTATCTTCATATAACTTTTTGAAGATAGAAAGTAGTTATAATATTTAATATCTTGTTTTTCTAATTCTTAACATCTGTATCAATTTTGAGTTAGTTTCAGTTGATTTATTTCTCTTCATTGTAAATCACATTTCCTGTTTGATTTTATTTGCATGAATGTTAACTTAAAAGTTATTAGATGTCAGATGTAGTCAGTTTTATTTTATTGCATTTTAGATATTTTTTAATTATTGAAGGCTAAGTTTAGTCCTGGGACACAGTTGTTTGAAAACAGTTTGATCTTTTTGAACATTGTTTTAAAGATTTATTAGGTGGGGCTAAACTACTTATTGTATGGCTTGTTTTCCCAGGCATGAGACCAGATCCTTCTGTGTGCCCCACTAGTGCCCGGGGCTACAAACTTTTGAGCACAGATTCAGTTCTGTGTGGATGTTGGGCACTGCTACCTGGAATCCTGGGAGATTCCCTAGTTTCATTCTGAAATATACTGATGAGTTCTCAGGTGGACATTTGAGGTAAACTTTCTATACCTTTCCCTGGGTTGGTCTCCTCATTGAATGTGTTGTCAACTCTAACTGCCTTGGTTTCTTTGGCCTCTGAATTCATCTTCTCAGTTCAGTAAGTTTGCTAGGCTCTGCCTGGCTTCACCCTCCCTGAACCCTGCTCTGAAAGATCTCTTGTGTGGTTGGAAGTGCTGTATCACCCATTGTATTTGTTTTGCTGTGTAAGGCATTATCATTATTCTTACTGTCTTACAAACCACTGTTTTATCTGTTCTCTGCATTTTGTGGTTGTTTCAGGCAAGATACTGAATCCTATCCTGTTATCCAGTCTTGGTTGGAAGTGGGGGAATTTTCAAATTATTATTCTTGGTAAACTTAGGCTGTGAAGTGTTTCCCTGTGAAGTCAATGATACTCAGTACCTGGGGAATGAAAGTATTTAATCCCAGATCTCAGATTATGGCCTCAGAAATGTTATGCTTAGCTATCTGGATGAATCTTTATCTCTTAGTTATGCACACACCAGCCTGAGTTATAACTAACTGTCATTAATATTAGACTTGTAGCAAATTACAGTGTGGGGGAGATGCAGTGCTTTATGTGTTCACTGGCATCTGATGAAATGGAAATTGAATGATTCACTCCCTTCCCCACTCTCCTTTTACCTTTCCTCCTTTTTTTTCTTTCTGTGATGGATTTTACTCTCCT
>JAQHUG010000150.1:2324429-2339699 GCA_028555095.1 Dicrostonyx torquatus
AGGGGCGGGGGAGGAGAAGAGCCATGGCAGCAGCTACCTCTTTGGGAGAGAGACAGAAAGGAAAGGGCTTGGGTTATAGGCAGGAAGGAAGATCTGCCTGCCTTGGCAGTGGATGGGGGAGGGAGTGGACAGGGCTTGTCTCTTAAAGGGACAGGACAGACCATTATATTCCCATCTCTTTTTTAATAATAAAAAGGCAGGAAGTTAGGCACAGCAGGTTAAAGGATTGGGGCAGTGGATTCTTAAGACTACTTCCTACTTATTTGTGGGCGTCATCTTGAGGGGGAACCCGAGAAAGCTGGGTGTTGGTCACATCCTGGCATAGCTGGTCTCTTTGCTCCTGTCCGGTGTTTGTGATATGGAAATGTCTGGTGTCTCTTACACCTGTGTAAGGTATTGGCATAACAGAGGACAAAGTTAAGTTTAGGAAAAAAAATTAGAATCAGGGAATTGAGGGGGTGTATCTGACTTGTTTAAGGTGGATTCTTCAATTTGGCTCCCTGGAACTCACAAGAATTCTTTGAATTTGTGAAAACATAAGTTTTAGACACATACATTGTATAAACAGCAGCATATTTATATCAGAATGACTGTGAAAGATTTTTTTTTTGTACAATGAAAAGTATTTTTAAGACTATGGAAGGCAGCATGAGAGAGATTTGGTAACTTGTACTTGTTGATGCAGGAAGGAAGATCTGCCTGCCTTGGCAGTGGAGGGGGGAGTGGGTGGGGCTTGTCTCTTAAAGGGACCCACCCTTACTTTTTTTTGAGAAGGGGTCTAATGTAGCCTAGCTGTCTATGTATCCAAGGTTGTACTTAAACTCTTTAAATTTTTTTTTTTTATTCTTACCAGTTTCATATATGTGTATATCAGGTTTGCGGCATTTTAATAACCCCCGCTACCTTCCCACTCCCTAACTGGAACATTTCACCCCAACATGGCTTCTCTTACTTGGATACTTTAAATCTTATTTTAACCTCCTGAGGTAATTGTGTTTGTTGTTTATTAGTCAGTGTGCTGTTACTGTGAAGAGACACCATGACCACGGCAACTATTGTAAAGGAAAGCATTTAATTGGGGCTGATTTACAGTTCCCAGGTTTAGTCCATTATTGTCCTGGCAGGAAGCATGGCAGCATGCAGGCAGGTGTGGTTCCAGAGAGGAAGCCGAGATTTCTATTTCTGATCTGCAGGCAGCAGGAAGAGACGGTGACATTGGGTCTGGCTTGAACATTTGTAACCTTAAAGCCCATCCCCAGTGACACACTTCCTCCAACAAGGCCACACATTTTATAGTGTCACTCTCTGAGCCTATGGGGCCATTTCCATTCAGTCCACCACAGCCTGTATGAACATGTGAGGATTTACTGAAGCGTGGGTAACTTACCAGAGTCTACACCATGGAAGATGAGCCCTGTCCCATAGCACTCAGGAATTGCCATTGTCCTGCAGTGTGTGTTGGGGGATGAGAGCCTTTTATTCACGCATGGCAGAGGGTGACAGGTCTGATCTGATGTCGCTCTTGTGCAGGTAGGCATAGTCACGGTGAAGTCAAGAGTGCAGTGGCCCTGGCATGTCCAGAAGGCACCTTTCATGCCCTTCCTCCCAGCATCTAGTTCTTATATCCTTTCCCCTCCCTCTTCCTGAGGTTTCTTTAGCTTTGGAGGAGTAATACAGATGCCCCCGTTTAAGGGCAGCATCCCAGAGCCACTTATTCTCCACTCTTTGAGCTGTTTGGGGTCGCTGTCCACCCCCAAGACAGGATTTCTTTGTATAACAGCCTTGGCTGTCCTGTAATCTAACTCACAGAGATCTGCCTGCCCCTGCCTCCCGAGTACTGGGATTAAAGGCGTGCACCACCACTGCGGAGATCTTAGGAGCAATTAGAACCAGCGGTGGTTTGATGTCCCTGTAATGTCATGCCACAATTGCCTGGTGAGCCCATCTTGTCAGGGCACATCAGTATTGTAACTGATGGGGTCCACTGATGACCTTCCCCAGCCACATAGCACCTGGCCTTAAACTCTCAGTCCTCCTGAATGCTGGAGTTATAGGCATAGGCCACCATGCTTGGTCTTTTTTCCTTTTTACAGATTACTGGTATTAGTTTATTAGATGCTAACTGAGGCTGTTCACTTCTTCTTGGTGTAGATTTTGTCTTCTTGTGAAGCCATCCTCGTGTGCATCCTTACATATATTAATTTAAAAATATTAACTCTTGCTGAACTCTTCTAAAACATTCTGCACGCATACTTTTTGTCTATCCTTTCATTGTTTTAAGAAGAATTTACTGGATATAGAGCATACTCCCCAGGGGTAGACTTCTCTCTGGGTAGGTCCTAGTGTAGAGGAGCCAATCTGCCCGTGCTCCTGTCATCACTTGGTGACGACTCAGTACAGGACTACATATGGATGCATTTTAGAGCTGTCTTTGTTGCAAAACATTTTGTTTACAGCTATATTAACTATGGGTTTTATTGACTATGATTTATTGATTTGCAGGATGAACATAGCTTTAAAAGATTAAATTTGTTTTTAAACTGATATATAAAACATGAACATGTATATGGATTGCCATGTGATGTTTTGATTAATGTGTACATTGTTTAATGTTTAAATCGGGTCTAGCAAATCAATCTCTGAAATTTATCATTTTTAATAAACATTTATTTTTATCTTATTTTCCATGGATATTTTGTCTAAATATATATATTTTGTCTGACTATCCGTATACCGTGTGTGTGTGTGTGTGTGTGTGTGTGTGCGCCTGTGGAGGTCTGAAGAGGCCATCATCCCCTGTAGGTAGAGCTCAATGGCTGTGAGACACCATGTGGGTGTTGGGAACCTGACTCTGGACCTCAGCAGGAGCAAATGCTCTTACCTGCTGAGCCATCTCTCTAGCCACTGTCATTTCTCTATGGGGAACATTGGGAACTTGTCCAGCCTTTTGTACATGTAGTATGTAACTGTGTGTCAGTACCCACCGACCACTCTTCCACTGCTCCACACGTAACTTTGCTGCTGCATGCTTTGGAATCTCTGAGTAGTTAATATCACTTGGTAAGGGATAGGATAAAACCTGTAAAATACTAACTACAGTGATGGTAAGCACGCCAGCCTCAAAACAAAGCTAAGAAGTTAGATCTTGGTTTGCTGTAAAGCGATTTCCTCATTTTTGCTGGTATGAAAGTGATGGGCACAGTAGTTTTTAACAGCCACATCACTGCTGGCTTTTGCTTTGCAGGTGGACTGGACTCTGAACATTGGAGAGCAAGCGCTGGACATTTGTATCATCCCCTTTAACCAGTCTGCGTCTTCTGTTTTCGTTCTTGGTGAGAGAAACTTTTTTTGCCTAAAGGATAATGGGCAGATTCGATTCATGAAGAAGCTCGACTGTAGCCCCAGCTGTTTTCTCCCCTACTGCTCAGGTGAGTACGAAGATTTTCTGCTATCCTTTCTGACTCTGACATGCACACATCAGAACATGCCACACTCTGACACCCATTTCAAACATCTAGGAAAATAGCTGTCACTGAGCCTTTCACTTTCACTGTTCTGTAGACATTTGATACAAAGCACACGTGCTCTTCAGCCCTTGACCCTGTAAGATCCCTGAAGACTGGCTTCCAGCTCATTACTGCTCTCAATAATGCGACTATTCCAGAATCCTTCCATGAGATGTTGTCTAATAGAATGGCCTGCAGTGACTGCCTGTCAGTCATTAGTTTAGATGTGTGATATGTTAATAGAATTCATACCTTCTAGATGAAATGCAGGCACCTTGGTTGATATCTATACTTCTGTCTTTGAAGTGATTTATTTCTATTTTGCCAAGCTAAATAGCTATCACCTCAAATCTTTACATGTTAAAACCAAGATAATACAATTAGTGTGTGGTACCAAAGAGACCACAGCGTACCACCCTTTTGAACGGCCCCTTTCGTAACTTTCTTTCTGTATCTTCAACCTGCAGTTTCTGAAGGCACAGTAAATACCCTGATTGGGAACCACGAGCACATGCTGCATGTTTACCAGGATGTGACGCTGAAGTGGGCCACACAGCTCCCCCACGTTCCTGTAGCCGTCAGGGTGGGCTCTTTGCAGTAAGTGATTCAGTTTAATTGTATGAAAGGATTTTTGTTTAGTCTCATTTTTTAGCCCTGGCTGGCTTTGAACTCATGGCACTTTTTCTTCAGCCACAAGGGGTTTTGTAGAGTGTGGTTTCACTGAAGTGTTGGAGTGTGACTGTTAATAGTAGAATTTTTTTTTCTTGGAAAAGTAAACAAAAATTCCTTAATTATTTTCACTTAATATTTCTAAGAAGTTAGAATTAAAGGTGAATACTGTTGAAGACGATGGGGAGATGCTTTTCCTGGTGGGTTATTTTCTTTAATGTGAAAATCAATGTCTTCCAGGGTTTGCTGGGCCGAGTGTGAGCCGCATTTGTTGTAATGCAGACTTTGCTTCAGTTGAGCTGTGTCAGGTGATGCCGGGTGGCCTTATGTGTGTGTGTGCTCAAACAGTGTACGGCAAGTTTTCATTTAAAATAAAAGAAAAATAAAATTAATGTCAATATTAAACTCATGACACAGTTTGTCAGTGAGTAGGTTGTTAGCATAAGAATTGAAATCCAGAAAGTTCTCCAGCAGCTGGGATCACTTGTCAGTCTGAGGATCTCAACTGGAGCCTGGAAACAGCTTCTCTAAAGTCTCCGCGGAGCCTCAGGCCCTGTCATTCTGCTCAGTAGAAGGTGTACTGTGGAAGTTTCCAGTGATGCCGTAGTGTCCAATGACGATTCACTGTTGGAGACAGTGAGGGGCACTCGTGGTTGTATCAATGATTAAGCTGTGGTGTGCACATCTGAAAACTGAAACCTGTGTCTTGAATATTAGTGTTGCATTAGTTTATGCATATTGGTCTTCTGCCCCAATGTGTGTCGATATCGTGTGTGTGCCTGGTACCCAGGGAGGCTAGAAAAGGGTGTTGGATCCCCTAGAACTGGAATTACTGATGGTTGTGAGCAACCATGGGGGTGCTAAGGATCAAACCCAGGTCCTCTGTTAAGAAGTCAGTGTTCTTAACTGCTGAGCCATATCTAGCTCCAACACAGATCTTATCTATTAATCTATATCTGTCTGTCTGTCTATCTATCTATCTATCTATCTATCTATCTATCTATCTATCTATCTATAAATCTGCATCTCCCTGGAGTAGGAGGCATAGGCGGACATCTGGGACCCCTAACCTGGTCCTCCGGTCCTCTGCAGAGTTTAGTCATCTCTCTAGTTTCAGATGGAATGTTTCAGATCATTTTACTGGTTTTGAGGCTCCCTGGAACTCACAAGACATCCACATGCCTCTGCCTCCTGAGTACTGAGATTAATTATGTGGGCCACTACACTGAGCTCATTGGAGATACTCACCTCTGACACGTCAGGAGGTTGACACAGGTGCTGCCTGCATTCTCGGACTTGAAACGTGATCGAATCCTTCACAGTTTGCTGCATCCACATCTGCAGGAATGTCGTGTTCACTGAGCGCGGGTTGTGTTAAAAGAGCGTTACTTTTAAAAGTTAGAATATTGTTAACCACGTTAACAGCTCTTTCAGTGTTCAGACTTTAAATATGATCAAGTCTCAGAAAAAGCTGATTTCTTGTATTTTAGGAGAAAGGACAGTCATTTATTTGCAATTGCTATGCATTTAACAATAATCATAGTTTTTTTAGTATTGAAAGAATAAACTATTTGAAATTGGTTTTTGCAATATCCACCAGATTTTGTTTTTAGTTCGTCCAACCAGACTCTCCAGACATTTTGCATCAAATTTAGTTAAAAGAATTTAGATCTGGAAAAACATCTTGCCAGCAGGGAAGCGTCAGCGGCTTCTCTTCCTGGAGACTAATTCTTACAGCACTCCATAACTCATTCAAGAGCTCTTTGTTCTCTTTGGTCCCACAAGTGACCACTAGGTACAGAAGGCAGATATACTGTGGTGGGTTTGTGGCCCACCTTGATTCTACAGGAGGGGGATGTAACTTTATTTTAATATTTTATTTATTTATTTTTTGTGGTTTTAGAGATTAAATCTAGAGCCTTGTATATATTAGGCAGTCGTTCTGCCTCTGAGCTACACACCAGGCTAGGAGCTAATATCTTCATTTACTAAAAAAGTTACTGTTTTATATATATATATATATATGAACATAGGAGTTTGGTGGAAAGAGAAGTTATAGGTAGTTTACAACATGTACAAGACTTTCAAAAGTTACCTTTTTCCAGGAAATGAATCTATTTTAGGTACCTATACTTCAGAGAGAAGCCTCTATTTCTTGTAGCTTTTTAAAGATCATAATTCTAAGTTATAAAATGAAAGTAGTGCCACTAGTGTTTTTATAATTTATACATAAATTCTAATCATGAAGTTGGAGATTTTAAAAAAAATGTATTAAAATAAAAATTTTTTAAAATAAAAATTTTTTAAAATTAAAAAATGTATACCTTTATAGGATAAAAGCAGATTATGCCTGAAAGAATTTAGTAATTATGGGAAGGGCTGGCACAAGCAAATCCGTCTTGTCGGTGTAAGGTTTTGTGATGATGCCTAGGCTGGTGTCAAACTTATCTCAGATTCCCCAGTGCTGGGATTATAGGCAAGCAACACCATGCCCAGAATGCATTTGTGTCGGGTCTGACAGCTTCCTGCCTTTTCTGAACTGTGTTATCTGGACGCATTGTTCAGGAACCTTTTCTGATTCATTCTTCATTGACTCGCGATGACGGGCATTTTAGCTGTTTTCCTATCGCTGTAATAAGACCAAGGAAACTTATAAAAGAAAGCATTTACTTAAGGCTTATAGTTTCAGAGGGTTAGAGGCCATGACCATCATGGCAGGGATCATGGCTGCAGGCAGGCATGTAGGCATATGCTGGGAACATCTGATCCACAAGTGTGAGGCAAGACAGAGAGCTAACTGGGAAGGGTAGCAGGCTTTTTCTTTTAGGCCACCAGCCAGCTCCCAGATCGTGACATGGAGACTTATTGTTTGGAAGGCTCTGCCTACCTTAGGCTCTCTTCTGGCTGGCTCTTCTAACTTAACCAGTTTCTCTTTATCTATTTTTTGCCTTGGGGCTTTAAGCTTTCTTTCTGTATATCTTACTTTTACTGCAACTCACATTGCCTGGCTGACCCTAGGCATCTCCCTCGTCCTCCTCTCTTCTTTTCCTCTCTCATTCCTTTTCCTCTCTTCTCACTCCTGCCAGGTAGCCCTGCCTATCCGTCTCCCTAGCTACTGGCCATTCAGCTTTTTATTAAACCAATAAGGTGCTTTAGGCAGGCAAGGTGAAACAAAGGCAACACATCTTTTCATAATTAAACAAAGCATAAACAAAAGTAACATACCTGTACACAGTCAAAGTAATATTCCGCGGCATAAACAAATGTAACAATCTTTACCCAGTTAAAAATGTATTTCACAACCGAATAGCATGGGTGTTTGAGATCTCAGAGTCTGCCCCCATGACCCACTCACTTCCTTCCACAAGGCCACACCTCCTAATCCTTCCTGAATAGCTCCATCAACTGTAGTCCAAGGATTCAACTATGTGAACCTATCTGGGACATTTTCATTCAAACTGCTGCCCCAGGAAATGACTCATCCTGATTGGTGTGGTTTGGTACCACATTAGAAGTGGGGATAAGTCACAGATGTCAGGAGTTAGTGACAAAAAAACGCTTTTGGCCCAGTTCAGGCAATTGAGGCATAAAAGTGGCCCAGGTCATCCATCTGCCTGCTTTTCGGGTGAGGCACTAGCATCTCAGATACATTGTTCATGTTTCTTTGCCAGAAACTATACTTCCACAATCAAACCCTTTACAGAGGCAAGAGTTCTCTGAAGGCTGGTAGCTTCCATTTTAAGTAGGTATAAGCTAGTTTAAGGAGCTAATACCTAGAGGGACAATCTTTACATGAACCTTGACCTTAGGACCATTTCCCTAGTATCCAAAAGTATACATGGCTGTCTAGCTCCAACTATGTCCTAGCCTTGGACTCTGCTAGCATCTTGTTTATCACATTCATTTCAGAACACCTTGCCCCAAGATTGAGGTCTCAAACAGTGTGGGGGAATTGCTATAGGTCAGGCAGAAATGAAGATATTCTAAAGGGACATTTTTATCTCTCAATCTGAGCACCAGAGATGTGGGAGTTCCCCAGGAACCTCATGCTGGGAGAACCTGTCTCCAGGATAGAGATTTCACAGTTGTAACAACTTGTCAGGCCACCTTAAAGCCTGGGAAGGAAGCTAGTCAATGATGTGGGCAGGGACCGCTTAAAGATTCAAATCCTTGGCTTTCTATTTAAATCTTAGCCCCTTGTGGATCCCCTTGTCTCACTTCCCAGTGTAGCCACATCAAAACATATTCCTTTTTCCCCCATTATTAAAAGTTTTCATTGTAGTTTTATTAGAACTTTAAAAGTAATTTTTAGTAGCTTAGCATAACATTCTTATGTTAAGCAGTTGTGGTATTGGCATAAAAACAGACATGTAGACAAATGGAACAGAACCAAGATCCAAACATGAATACGTGTAACTTCAGCCATCTAATATTTGACAGAGATGCCAAAAATATACTAGAGGAGAGAAAGCATCTTCAACAAATGGTACTGGGAAAACTGGTTGTCCACATGCCAAGGAATGAAATTAGACCCTTATCTATTACGTGCACAAAACTAACTCCAAATCGACCAAAGACCAAATGGACTAAATGTGAAACATGAAACGCTGGACCTGCCAGAAGAGAACACAGGCAGTACCTACAGGATATAGGTACAGGACAGGGCTTTCTGAATAGGATTCCATTTGCCCAAGAAATGAGACCTCATTAAACTGTAAGGCTTCTGCACAGCCAAAGAAACAACTGAGAGTAAAGAGAAAGCCCACAGAATGCAGAGAATCTTGGCCAGGTATCCTTCTGACAGGAGACCAATACCCAGAATACATAAAGAACTCAGAAAATGAAGAGCTAAAAAACAAATGACCCATTTAAACAATGGGCTTGGGGTCTGAACATGATTCCCAAAGGAAGAAATAAATATGGTTTAGAAGTATCTGACAACATGTTCATTGTCCCCAGCAATCAGGGAAATACAGATGAAAACAACTTGGAGATTTTATCTTTCCTAGTCAGAAGAGCGAAATTGACAATACAACAGCCAAATGCTGGAGGGGATTGGTGGTGGGATTGAAGATGGCAGCAGCCACTCTGGAAATCAGTGTGGAGAACAAGTAAAGAAAAGGAGGCCACGAATATGACAGCAAGCGGGGTGCATGAGAGGGGTGGGAGGAGGAAGGGAAGGGGGAAGTGATGTAACTGCAATTTCAATAAGGAGGCTATTGTTAAAATTATAAACACTGAAATAACTTCTGCTTTTTATTACATTTAAGATTGAACCTATTTGTTAGAAACTTTCTTGGATGAATATGTTTATTTGTAAAGGAATTGTCTTAATACATCTTTTCCAGTGAATTAAAAACACTGGATTCAGATCAAGTTGGTATAATTATCCTTAATAACAGCACCCTTTATTACCAACACTCTTTTTTACAACATCACTGCACCCTTTATTACACCCCTTCCCCCACCTACTTGGCAGTCCTGGTTCTACCTTGTTCATTATACTTTAAACCTGCACTTCCTTCTTGTACTCTAAGATGAATTTATGTGGGGTACCTACCTCGCTGTTCTTCTGTGTAGGCCAATACTGTTTCTCCTCTCTCTCTGTCTCTGTCTCTCTGTCTCTCTGTCTCTCTCTCTCTTGTGTGTGTGTGTGTGTGTGTGTGTGTGTGTGAATGAGCATGCACGTGCATACACACCCACTTTAATCCACACAGGGATGTGAAATAAGACTGGAGAATCATAATCCTGAATATTTACAGTTCCAGTAGTTCTTAGTGCTTCCCTTTTAGTAGGAGGTAGACCTGACAGAGCATCTTGCCTTTGCTGTGCTCAGTTTCCCAAGTGGCAGATAAAGATTATCTTGTATTGGTATCGTCACTTTCTTGAGAGATGTTAGATATACCTAAATGTGGAGGGAAGCTGGACATGCTGAGAGTCTCTCCAGGTTTAGCCTGCAGTGCTTTACAGCAGCTGCAGCCGCAGCACCATGCTTTACAGCAGCCGCAGCTTGCAGCCGCAGCACCATGCTTTACAGCAGCCGCAGCTTGCAGCCGCAGCATCATGCTTTACAGCAGTCAGAGCCTGCAGCCGCAGCACCATGCTTTACAGCAGCCGCAGCCTGCAGCCGCAGCACCATGCTTTACTGTCAGTGTGCCTCATGCTTTTAAGTGAAAACAATTTCTAGACCTTTTGGATTTTCTTTGAGGCTTTGTCCAAAATATGCACTTTAACTTTTGGCATTTATGTTTTTATCCTTAGCTTCTGTTGATGTAGTGTAGTGTAGAGTGTTTTTCCATTTCATCTCTGGATTTTTCTAATTTATTTGATCTTTGAATCTTACAACAACTCTTTACCATGGTTTCCTTCTACACATTTCTTTTGCATTTGTAATTTTGTTGGCGACATAATTCCCCGACCACTTAATATACTCTTTCTGCATTTGCATATCAGACTGAATAGTTATGCAGAAAAACAAACCTATGCTGTATGCCGAATAAAAGCTTAACAGTCATTTTCATTTGTTTTATGTGAAAGGAGGGGATGAGTAGAAAGACTTTTAGTTGAAAACCAGATTTGAAGTGTGAAAAAACTGGAGCTCGTAGAGTAGGAAGGACACAAATAAAAACTTGTATCAGTAATGCGCGCTGAGCTAAGCACCCAAGCCGTCCTTCCACAGGGCCAGTCGTTTGGTTCTGTCACTTTGCGGAGACTGTTTGGTGGCACTTGGCTTGTGCTGATTATACAAAGACGTTATTTATCTTTATTGCTATTTGTCAGTTAAGGTTACAGCCCTCAAAAAGTAGGAATCACGTTCTCTGTCATGTTTTGTAATGTAAAACCCAGCGTTACGCTGTTCTCAGGAAGAATGTAATAGCTACTGGGGAGCTAGCTTTTGTTTTTCTTTTTAATTCCATAGTAAATCTGTTTAATTTGCTTCCTAAGATGTTAGAAAGACTGTATAGCCAAAGGCTAAGTAATTGTATTTAGAGTGCTACTTGGGTTTATAGTCTTTTGTTTTATAAGTATTTTAATTGTTAAATTCTACTTATTAATGCGTGTCCCATGGAATAGCCTTATTAGTCATCCTATCACTGAGTCTGTCAAAGTCTCCCTGTTGGTAGGAAAAGTGCCCCAGTGCTTTGGGTTTCTGGTTCTCTAACCGGTAACAGAGACAAGGGGCAGGCTGAGGTGGGGTGGGGTGGGGACTGGTGAAATGGAGTCAAGGGCTGAGGAAAAGGATCTGGTTTTTCCTACTTATGGAAGTTTTACCTTTGCCTTTGGCTCCAGATTGGTACAAGGTTAAGAAAGCCTGTAGCCTACTCTAAAGACTGATGTTGGCTGACTTAAAAAATTGTTTGTTTACTGACGGAAAGAGCTTCTGCTGAGTCCCCAGCAGCACTGTGTCCTTAGAATCCTATGTTCATTTGCTAAGACAGGATTGGAAGCTGAAATAGTGTGTGTTAGGAATATTTTCCTAACAGAGTCTCTCTGCCGGTGCAAAAAACTCCAATCAAACCAGATTAGACCAAATCAAAAATGCCCACGTTTAATAATCTTGGGTGGCCAGGACCACGGCAGGGGGACGACAGAGGGAGAGCACACACAAAACCCAAAGCCAAGTGTTCCTTTTTTCGGGTGCGAGCCTAAATATCTTGTAGGAGTGGTCCTGACCCTCCCTGGGGAGGGGGTCAACGCTTGGCAGGCTGGGAGTTGGAGTCCAAGCGCTTGGCAGGCTGGGAATTAGAGTCTGGCCCAGGGCAATTCCCAGGTTAGGGGCTGGGGCGACACTTCAACTCCATATTACATCCCAGACTCTTTGGATATAGGGGTGTCAGATGGCCGAGGTCTCACTTTTGACCAAACAGTGTGTAATATGTATGGTATAGCACTTGATTTATTCTCTACCTCATCTAAAGAAGAGGTTTGGGGGAACCATGGTTGGTGCATTTTTACTCTTCGAAAGAATAGGATATTTACTAAACTCACTGAAAGTGATGTTCAAATATAAATTATACTATTTCTGAAAAGTATTTTTAATAATATGAAAATGGTGCTATTATTTAAGGCCTCTTTATGGTTTGAGCTTGGTGTTTGTAAGTAAATTACATCTCCTCTGGTAAAATAGGGCTTTAGGTCTTGGTTAATGACATCTATACTCCATGGACTCTGCCATCAAAGAGACCAATTCTGAAATGGCAGCCTGTGCTTAGTGGCATGGCTGCTTCAACAGAGGAAAAAATGCAACGATCCTGTTCGTTAAAATAAGGCAATTTTTAAAAATAGGAGATCTTTTGTTAGTTAAGCGTTTGTACTGTTTTCACTGAAGGCCTGTGTTTGGTCCTAGCACCCATGTGGCTCATAATGCCAGTTGCTCCAGCTCTTGGGGTCCCAGAGCCTCCAGTCTTCATGGACACCTGCATGGACATGTGCAGGCTCATAGGCCTCCATTTGACTGAAAATGCAGAAGTCCTTTAAAAATAAGGTTATTTGCAAATCCACAGCCCAGGCAATTTCTCATAGTTTAGTAATTAAATTACAGTAAAAATATGTTTCACTTTTGGATGCATATTTTCCTTTCTCATTTGTGTTAATTTCCAACAGCAAATCTCCCTCTTTTTGCTACCGCCTGTCCTTGTATTTTAAATGAATAGGTATAAATCATATTAATAACAACTGAAAAATTTCAAAAAAATTATTTTTATTCATGTTTGTGTGGGTATTCTGTGTTTATATTTGTGCATGTGCGTATGCCCATGGAAGCCAGAAGAAGGCGCTGGATTCCCTAGAGCGGGAGTTACAGGCAATTGTGAACTGCCTGATGTGGGTGCTGTGAGCCAGACTGAGTCCTCTCTAGCCCCCTAAAAAATGATTAATTAAAATGTTTTGTTCTGTGTTTATTTCAATATATGTATAACTTATTATATAAAATTATTTTATACATAAATTATTTTTATTTTCTGTGCATTGGTACTGTGCCTGCATGTATGCCTGTGTGAGGGTGTCAGGTCTTGAAGTTACAGACAGTGTGAGCTGCCTTGTGGGTGTCGATGCTGAAATTGAACCTGGGTTCTCTGAAAGAGCAATCATTGCTCTTAAAAACTGAGCTATCTCTCCAGTCCCCCATGTTTGTTTTTGAGATGATCTTGGCATGTAACCTAGACTGGCTTTAATCTGCGTATCCCAGGCTGGCCTTGAAATTGCTTTAGCCTCCAAAGTCCTGGATTGCAAGTGTGAATCACCATATCTGGTTTAATGTTTTTCTTTTTTGGAGACAGGTTCTTGCTGTGCAGCCCATACTGGCCTCGAACTCAGGCTTCTCTTGCCTCCGTGTTCCCTTGTTGGGATTACAAGTATGCATGACCATGACTAGCTCAACATTTTCTTTGAAAGAGAATTATTCTGGCTTGGCCTGTATTCAATTTATATTTTGAAAAGAATTTTGTAATAACTTTGTATGTTTAGGAATATGAAAGCTTGTACTTGATTTTTATAACCCTTTGTTAATAATGGAACAAGCAAATATATTTGTTAAGGGCTATTGTTAGGGGGAAAACCCTCTATTTTTCCAGGCACTACCCCTTTTTGTACTGTGTGAATACAGGACAGGGCTTGTGTGTGAGTTAGCAGTAGTGTTCCTATGGAAACAATGCCCAGCGTACCTAGAGGGCAGACATATATGAGAAATTGAAAGACAACAGCAGTGAGAGCAGCGGATGGAGGAGTGGAATGAAGCCTTCTCCGGCCTTGTCAGTCTGCAGGCTTCCAGATGTTCTCCTCTCCAGTTGTCTGTCCTTCATAATAGATGGCATCATCACATTACTGCAAATGTGAATGTACCTAGCACCACGTAAAAAGGCAGTCAGAACAGTTTTGTGGAAATAAAATCACACAAATCAAGGTTACAGTCTATTGTAAGGCTTTAAGAGTCATGTCCTGCTGTGGGGTTCGTGTGTGGCACGGCATGTGGTGGAGGTCACACCCAGGGTGGTGCGCAGACCAGACCAGCTGTCTCATGTTTCAGTGGTGTGATTGTTCAGTGACCTGAAATTGTCACGATTTTCTCGTGTGCCATTGAAATGAATTACTTTTCTCATCTGAATTGCTCTACAAGTGAAGGCTATGGTCATAAATGATCCAGCTAGCCTATGCATTTCTTTCATTTAAAAAGTAGGTTAGTATATCTTTGCCAGAAGTAGAAATGAATATTCTTATTTTCTTTTCAAGAATTACTTTATTGCATCTACTTCTTTATTTAGAGAGTGAGAGCCTGAGTGGGCATGTGCATGGGTGGTGCATTTGTGGAGGTCAGAGGACAACTTGTGGGAATCGGTCCTTCCCTTCACTGTCTGTGTCCTGAGGTCAGATATCTGATTGGCCCAGGAACTACTTTAAGGAGGAAGGTATTAGTTATTTGTGACAACTTCAGTTCAGTGCCTATAATATCTTTCCATTGAAAGTATAGAACAATGTAAGATGAGTCATTATAAAATGTTTCTTATTTACTTGTATCTGCATAATGGCAGACATCATAAATTTCATTGATTTCTGTTTTAGCAGCTTTTATAAAATCAAATATGTGTTTTCTGGCATAGAATTTGTATTTATGTATTCACTCATGTGGTGGTGGTGACAGCGACCACAGAGCACTGTAATGTTAGGCTGTACCAGCAAGTTACACCTTAGCTCGAGCAACAGAGAAAGGAAATTGGAAGTAAATTCCTCACTCTTAACCAACAAAATAATTTTGCATTAATCATTTTAAATCTTTTTCTCTATTTAGTAATTAAAGTCTCAAAGTTAATCTCTTGAGAAATGTTTAGTTAGTTTTGTTACACTCAGTGATTTTTGTTCTGGTTACTTTAACATAAATTGCTAATAAATTTTAGAACGATTAAACAGTAGTTGTGTGTTTCTATTAAGGAGATTATTTTGGACTGCTTTTGCATTATTTCATTTAAATAAATATCTTCATGAATTGCTTGTAAATATTTCATGAAAATTTACACTAATTTTCAAGATTATATCACATTTAAATTTAGGAAATTTGTTTTAAATAAAAACCTTACTTAGCTTTTAAAAAGTGAAGGGGTGT
>JAQHUG010000150.1:2345849-2379379 GCA_028555095.1 Dicrostonyx torquatus
CTGCCAATGCAACTCCCTGGCCAGGGGCTGAGGTGACGCTTCCAATCATTCATCCCAGACTCCTTGGATATAGGGGTGTTAGAGGGCTGGGGTCTCACTTTGAATCAAACAGAGATTAGATGTTTAGGGAAGAGTTGACCTTGCCAGGTGTGATGGTGCATACTGGTAGTCCCAGAGGTAGGAGACAGGACCTACCTCTTTAAAGGTAGAGCGTTTAAACCAGATCAGCCTACACAGTGAGACACTGCCTCAAAAACGACAAAAGTTCAACAAAGAGTGAAGTTTTTGACCATAATAGATACTTTTTGCCTTTTCTGATCTTATATTCTTTTGTTGTCTATGTGTAACTTTTAGTATCTAATCCTGAATTGGAAAGAAGAAGAAAATGCTGGAAAACATTTCTGAATTTTACACCCAAGGCTGTAGACTTTGTAGGTAAATGGTTAGTCAACAAGCCTCAAACTGGGAAGGCAGGGACAGAGAAGGCTATGGGTGTGACTGAAGTACGTTTATAGACTTACGTGAAAAAATCATGTATGCTACTAAGGCTGTTTAGCTTGTGGGAAAATATTGTTTCAGTTCATATTGGATTAGAGTGATTTTCAATTTTCATTTTAGATAATTCTATCATTCAAGAAATGCTATGAGAATAAAACATAGCTGTTGTAGGCAGATAAATTGTGAGTTTATTGTTGGGAGCACCGTGCTGTGATCCAGCCGCTGCATTGAACTCTTTATTTTAGACTCGCGAAAAATGTTCAGAAAATGTGGCTGGAGCTGGGTGTGGCGGCATCCACTTGCAAACCCAGTGGTCACGTGACAGAGGCAGGAGTTCACAATTTTGAAACATCTGCTATTTGAGTCCCAGCCAGATTGGGCTCAAAATAAGACCCTGCCTTAAAGTTTTACAAGAGGGGTTGTTACTTTCATTTGTAGCTGACTCTGGTGGCAGTTTTCTCAGCAAACCTTGTGTCGTTTCTTCTGAGGGTTCCGTGTCGTGTGGGTCAGGTCATTAAAAGGCTCTTTGTGTATGAGTTGTATTCCTATCTGGATGCTACTCTAGTCTAAGACAGCTGTAGCCACAGGTTCTCATGTAACTTGCAAGTTTGTAACCTGGAAGCTCTTGAATTTGCTTCATTGCTACATTGGGAAGCTGAGGGAGCCAGAAGGGCTTTGAGTGAAACTGGACCTGTGACCCGACTTGGCAGTTCTTGGAGCGTGCCTGGGAGAGCACTCTTGGGGTCAGTACTTTCTTCTGTTATCTTGAGACAGTCTTCCATTTTCTTCCTTCACTGACTAACCTCTGACATCCCAGGCCTGCATCTCTTTCCAACATAACACTGTTGTTATGTGAAGATTAAAGGCCTGTGTCCCCTGCAGGTGCCCTGAAGCAAATGTGTTCAGAATTAGTCTGGCACCTTCAGTGAGGGTTTGTTTAGGATAGGAAACCAAATAGAATTCAATAGTGTATCTTGACTCTCAAGGCTTAGGACTTTGTTACAAACAACAGAAAAAAGACAAGACTGAGAGCCAGTGACATTTCGTCTTCAAAGGAAACTTCTTGTCTTTCTGGGCCTGGTTATCTTCAAGTATTGCAGAGTGAAAAAGAAAATTTTAATGGAAATACAGTTCTGTCTGTGATGTAGAGGAGGCCTTTATGGGAGTGATTGTTGACAAGAGAGGGAGAACACTGCTTTTCTGGGATGTAAGCCCTAGAAAACAAGCCAGAGGAAAGGAACAGGGGGAAATGAAAACCTTATGGCTGCAGCATGCCTGCTGTGAGGCCCTGCAGGATTCAGTGGGTACCGGGGACTCTGCTTCTATTGGTGACTCCCTCCCTTACACACTGGGCATAGCTTGGTTTGCGAGTGAAGATCTTTTCAGTAGACTTCCCTGTTGTGGTGACATACAGCCGAGCCTCAGAACACACTGGGAGGGAGGGCTGTGCTGGAAGGCTCCAAGTGAGTTCTGGGGGCTGTTCAGCTGGGGACGGTTGGCCTGTGGCATATCCATTCTCTAACTATGGTCTCCATTTGGCAAGCACGGCAGGATGATTCTGTCTCCAGAGTTGGCAGTTTGGAAGTAAAAGAGGGATCAGGAAGAAAGACAGGAAGGAGTAGATCCACTTATAGGCTCATACTTCTCACTGTTTTCAGAGTAAACAATACAATATATGTTACACATTGTGCATCACCAATATAGCTGGCTTCTGGAAGTCCAATGATTATATTCTGCACAGAAAAGGTGAAAACAAAAGCAGTATTTGGTGATACTTCTGAATTAGACTGATAAATAGTATATAAGAATCATGAGGGCTGGGAATGTAATATAGGTCAGTTGGTAGTGTGTTCGCTTCGTATGCCTGAAGCCCAGGCTGGATTCCCAGCATGGCATAAACCAGCCATCATGGTGCACACCTTGTAATCCTTGCACTGGGAAGGTAAAGGCAAGAGGATCAGGAGTTCAAAGTCAGCTTCAGCTCACAGCCAGCCTGGGATACATAGACCTTGTTTCTCTTTTTGTTTGTTTGTTTGTTTGTTTTTTAAGGACTCAAGAAAGAATGCGTTTCTTTAGGGCATAACTGATATTATTAGGAATGCCATCATTCCATTGAAAATGTCCTTTATGAATGGTTATCAAATGCATTTTCTCAGTTATTTAGGTCTTTACCATGGTGAACATTTTGAAATTCATTAGGTATAAATTTTTTTGCAGTTGTTCTCTTTGCCGGGAGAGATACATTAAGTTTTCCTTTTTGTTGGCAAATGCGGAATGAATTACTGACTTGAGAATAAGTGGAAGAGGTGAAGGAGAGGAGAGTTATAGGATCCCCTGAGGTCAGTAATATTCCAGTCCAGGAGTGTGGGGTTATCACAATGCTTAAAGCCGAGGACTGTCACCCACTGAGACCTTGGCCGAGTGCACCTCAGTCCCTTCATCTATGAAATGAGTCTTCTGCCAGGCTCTCCCTCTTAGGGTTGTTACGGGGATTTGAGTTAACATAAGACCTTAGGAGCCGGGCGGTGGTGGCGCACACCTTTAATCCCAGCACTTGGGAGGCAGAGGCAGGCGGATCTCTGTGAGTTCAAGACCAGCCTGGTCTACAAGAGCTAGTTCCAGCGCAGGCTCCAAAGCCACAGAGAAACCTTGTCTCGAAAAACAAAACAAAACATAAGACCTTAGGAGAGTGGCAGGCTCCCAGCAGTACACATGGCCTTTGTGACTATGGCTTTGCTAAATACACCAATTGGCTTGCTTGAGAACTTGTAACTATAGTGATGGAATTAAATCTCTCACAGAAACACAGTTGTTTCTGGGTGTCGCTTCTTCTGCTTCTTCTTCTTTTTTTTTTTTTGGTTTTTCGAGACAGGGTTTCTCTGTGGCTTTGGAGCCTGTCCTGGAACTAGCTCTTGTAGACCAGGCTGGTCTCGAACTCACAGAGATCCGCCTGCCTCTGCCTCCTGAATGCTGGGATTAAAGGCGTGCGCCACCACCGCCCCACATCTCTTCTTATATAGAAGATTGGGTTTAAGTCAGAAAGCTAGACAAAGACTCAAGAATTTCCTTGTAAAAATGATGTAATGGGTCGCTTCAAAACATCAGTTAGTGCCCACATGTGCAGTGTTCTGTTCTGGCTCCCTTCCATTGCTTGGTGGCATCAAGTTTGAGCTGTTTCCATGAGTGGGAGTTGGAGATTGTGATTCTTAAGGGATCTGATTCAGGAAGGTGGCTAATTGTGGTTCCTGCGATCAGGGACTTGAACTGTTGTCCACATAGAGGCCTGGATGCACAGCAGCCTCTTACACAATGCAGGACAGGAGAACAATTTGAATCCTTCTCCTTCTGCCCATTGAGTCACACAGCTAACCTGGAACAAAGACTTCCTAGCCATCACCAGTCTTTATTGTTATTAATACTGGTATTCACCTAGAGAATATTTGGAGGAGAGTTATCTGTCTGGTGCTGCCAAATATGTTGTTAGTATTCAGGTCGTGCAGGCAGCAAGCTCAGTTTTTTACGAATATGCAGCCAGTCTGGCAGTCATACACTTTTCCTGCTGCTGGTGTATTTGGCTGTTTAACTCCCAGTGGCATGCATGCCCTGACTTTCAATTACAACATTAAAACTGGAAGATGGATACTGCATTTTCATGGTCTATCTTTCATCTGTTCTTAGTTTAAGTTTTCAAATTGCTACTCTTATTTTTCCTTATTTCTGGTCAGAAATGTGTGCTAGATTTCAGTCTGATACATCCTTCTTGCCATGGGGTGAGGCTTAGGGCAATTGTATAAGTATATGATGCATTCAAATGTCTTGCTTTGCCTTGATGCAGTTAGCCTGTAGCCAGCTGAATTGATTGATCCTAATTTATGCCACTGGTTTTTTTTCTTTCCCAATAATGTTGAACTGGAGCAGAACCACTTATTGTGTGAGTGCTCTCTTCTAAAGCACACAGATGTTTATTTACATAGGACATTTAGATATACTACTTGCATTTTAATCTGTGGTAGGCAAAGTATAGCTCTGTAAAAGACACATTTTTTTCCCCTTGGCTTGGCTTTCTGGTATGAAATTTGATCTGATAACTAGCAATCAAAATAAAAATCTTTAAACAGATTGACAATAGTTACATGGTCAATTTTGTATATACCTGTGAAGTAAATAGGAATAATCAATAATAATGATAATAATTTAATATTTGTTTAATCTTTTCTTTGTGTAAGTTGCTAGGTTGAGTTTATTGTGTCAAATAACACCATGGTTAGGAGAAATAACTGTGACTGTTCTACACAGGACAGTCGGGTGACTATGACTGACAGTAGTTAAATCCATGCATCAGAACAGCTTGTAGACTTCTGAGGAGTAATAGCACAAATGATAGAAGGTTGAGATGATGGATATGGTAGTTACCTGGTACTTACTACACATTGAATGTATAGATCAAAATATTTTATTTTTATTACCTCTCATGTTATAAATTGTCATGGTGGAACATAGATGGCACATCCAAACAGGGTGGTTGAAACTGTGTGTACACATGTACAAAACACTCAGAAGAGACAGAGATGCCTCTTGATGATGACACCAATGAAACTCAGTATTCCCATATGTAAAGGAGCAAGAGATAGGAGCCATTACTTGATCCTACCAGAGCAACTGTAACAGAGGGCTGCCTGACAGTAGCTCTTGTCTTAGCTTGGGTTATTTATCAACCGTGGTGATGGTAGGCAGGAAGCTGGTGAAATGATTACCTGGAACTCCAGTCTCTTGCTCACCATCCTATTTGGCTAATATCAACTGGAAGCCAGAGGAAGAGGGTCAGTTTCTTCTGGCCTGGATTTAATTGGAAACAGATGGAAGCTTTGCAAGGAAAACAGAAAATATTCAGTTCACAGATGCATTACTGAGAAAATAGTATCTCAGTGTCAACAAAAATGTCTCTAAATCTTGTAATCTGCTTCTTTTCCTAATTGTGGTAGAGATTGTAGGTAGGGTTCTTCCCTTATAGTTACCAGAGTTACTTTTAGGATTTTGGACAGATTAACTCTGAACACACTTTTCCTTTTCCCATCCCCTTATTTTTAGAAATATGAATAATGTTTCTAATACCATTCTAGTTTTGGCAGACTTAACAGTGATTTACAAAAGAGTGATACCTTTCAAATATTTAATAACACTTTTACTTGTCCACATTTTACGATTCTTGTTACCTTTCTTCTTTCCTAAATCTTTAACCAACCCCCTCAACCCAGGACAGGAGTTTTACTACTGAGCTGTAAACCTTTATCCTTTCTTTGTTTTTGAGACTGTGTCTTAAGTTGCTCTAACATTGTTTGTTTGTTTGTTTCTTTCTTTCTTTCTTTTTTCGAGACAGGGTTTTTCTGTGGCTTTGGAGCCTGTCCTGGAACTAGCTCTTGTAGACCAGGCTGGTCTCGAACTCACAGAGATCCGCCTGCCTCTGCCTCCTGAGTGCTGGGATTAAAGGCGTGCGCCACCACCGCCCGGCTACATTGCTTCTTTCTAATGTAGTAAATAGTGCTCTCAGTTTTTCTTTATTTTCCTCATGTCAGCTTTGGAAGGATATTTTTTTTGGGTATAGAATTCTAGTCCTTCAAGAGTCATAGTCTTTTAGCACATCTACTGGTCATCTGGCTTCTGTGAATACTCTTGAGAAATGAGCTGTTTTATTATAAATATATGTTTTGAATCTTTACAGTTCCTTTTTTGGGTATTTTAATTAAAAAATTAATCTGTAGGCAGACTTTTCTGTTCCATTAGCCAGTTTCAAATCACTACACAGTTATTATTAATTATAAATGATCAGCTGATAGCTTAGGCTTGTCTCCAGCCAGCTCTTACAACTTAACCCATTTCTACCAATATATGTGCTACTCCAAGGTTCGATTACTTCACCATGAACTTCCCATGTTGCTTCTTTTGAGTCTGGCTCGAGACTCTGAACACTCTACCTTTTTTCCTCCCAGCATTCCTCTACCCTGAAAATCCTACCTAGCTATCAGCATGTCAGCTCTTTATTAATCACTGAGAGTAATATATATTCATATTGTACAAAAAGATTGCTCTACAACATTGTGTGTGTATGTTCCCCAACACTTGTATGGAGGTTAGAGGACAACTTGTAGGAGTTTTTTTTTTTTGCATATCATGTATATTCTAGGGATTTAACTCAGGTTATCAGGCTTGGCATAAACACCTTTATATATTGATCCATCTTACCTGCCCCTTAATTTATTTTAACTTTGATTTTCAGCATTTCTATTAGAATAGGTTGAAGGTTATATGTTTATTTTCAGCTTGCTACTTTCTATAATCCTTTCAAAAAAGGGTAAAAAGACTGGAGCATTAAATATTTATTTAAAGAATGTATAGTTCCTCCTTTTAAATAAAGCATATTTGTGTGTGTGCCATACTTGCACAAACACACACACATCACAGTGTGTGTGTAGAAGTCAGAGGACACTTTTGGTAGTTGGTTTCTCTTTCTTCCATTGGTTCTTGGCATAGAACCCAGATTATAAAGTTTTCAAGGCAAGTATTTTAATCAGCTTGGCAATATCTTTGCTCCTTGGTTCCTCTGTTGAAGTTGTACTTTCTTATTTGGACTTCCAGTCAGCAGGTAATGACTCAGATACTTGTAAATTATGCAAGCTTGGCCTTAAGTTAGGCTTGCTTTTAACTGGTTCTTATAACTTAAATTAACCCATTTCTATTAATTTATGGTCTGCCATGTACCATCCATTCTGCTTCTTCAGCGTTTCCTGTCCTTTCCAGCAGGCTCCTCCTTCCCACAGTCCTCTCTGTCCCCAGAAGTCCTGCCTGACCTCTTTCTAGCTATTGGCTATTCAACTTTTTTTTACAATAATCACAGCAATACATTTTCACACAGTGCACAAATATCCCACAACACTCTGGTAGCTTTGCACATTCTTTTTAACATTGACTTAGAATTACTGGGTGCCCGTGTGTAGCCCAAGTTGACCTTGGTTCATGCCTGTTCTCCTGACTCATTCTCTGCAGCTACCATGCCAGGCAAACATGGATTCTTAACAGGATGACAGTAATTATGGTGGCAGCCACCAGAAAGGCCAAGGAAAATACGATAAGGTTTCTTTTCCTTTGTATGGAACTGTCCTTATTTATCCCCAACATCATGAAAAGAAATCTTTGCCTATTACAATTTAATAAAATGTGCTATAGACTTATTAGCCTCCTCCAGACCTTGTGCTCCAGAAATAGAGAGGGAGATTGTTCTTACTTCAAACAAGAGTCTAAGGATCCAACTGACTTCCGTTCCCTTTATGGAGATCACTTGAGATTCCACCCAGGGAGTGGATCCAACTGACTTCCGTTCCCTTTATGGAGATAACTTGAGATTCCACCCAGGGAGTGGATCCAACTGACTTCCAGTTCCCGTTATGGAGGTCACTTGAGATTCCACCCAGGGAGTGGATCCAACTGACTTCCGTTCCCTTTATGGAGATAACTTGAGATTCCACCCAGGGAGTGGATCCAACTGACTTCCGTTCCCTTTATGGAGATAACTTGAGATTCCACCCAGGGAGTGGATCCAACTGACTTCCAGTTCCCGTTATGGAGGTCACTTGAGATTCCACCCAGGGAGTGGATCCAACTGACTTCCAGTTCCCGTTATGGAGGTCACTTGAGATTCCACCCAGGGAGTGGATCCAACTGACTTCCGTTCCCTTTATGGAGATAACTTGAGATTCCACCCAGGGAGTGGTTTGCCTACAGAATGTTTTGGTCTAGTATATGAGCATGACTTGTTTTGTTCTAACAACAAAATGTTTAACTGTGAATGTAGCCCGTGACTTTCAATTGGTATGTTCATTTCCTTGTATCATGTAAATGCAGTCTTTTGTCTTACATTTGGGGTCGGGGGTATTTTAAATAGTTGGAAATTAAATATGAGCAAATTTTCAGTACTCACTGGAATTCCCTACCAATACTATCCTATATGTTTCTCCATTTTATTATTTTTATTCGCATCTTTATATTCTTTACTATATTTCTAAATTCCCACGTCTCTACCCTGGTGAGAGGTATTTTTGTCGAGGCTGGTCCCCAGCAACAGATCAAATTCATTTTATATTATTATCATTGAAATCTTCATAGTCTTCCTATTATTCAAAACAAAAGCATGGGGAGAAGAGAAGCAAAGAAAGGAACATTTTTGTAACTTTAAAATTTTTTTATAGTGATTAATCTGTCTTAGAGTAAAAACAATAAACTGCTGTTCTTTTGATTCTAATCTGAAAAGGTTTGTGTACTGAATCCTGTCAGCCAGATATTTGATTTATTAGGCTGATACTGCAGGGTGGAAAGCATCTGAAGCATTTTCATTTCTTGAAAGGTTATGTTGTGAAAATTTATTTTGTAAGAGTAGACATGCAAAAATCATGTGCCTCTGTTATTACCTAGAATCCGATAAGAGATAGCTTTGCCAAAGGTCTCCATGGTGGGGCTTCGGAGTTGTCTGCTTCATATTTCCAGCATCAAAAAGTCCCCTCAACTTCTACCTTCATGTGACTCTAGCATGCTGTGTTATAAAGGAAGCATAAAGTAGTTTGACAGACAATTGAGATAGCAAATTTTATAAGCAGTCTATTGCATGAAATGATCTTTGCAGGGAAACAGTCCCTGTAGCAGTGTCTGTGAGGAGTGGGGGAGCCTGTCCTATCGTTAAAGCAGTCACTGCTGACTGCTGTGAGTGTCACCTTAGCACTCATCGGGAAGCATGCATTTGCCTTTAGTGTGTCACCTAGCTGTGTGCATGCAGTAACAAAATTAAGATTTTTCTTTTCTTTTAAATAGTCTTTATTGGATAAGAAGTGATGCAGTGCTTTGAAGTCTTTTGAGCCCAAAGGGTATTTACAGTCTATAGCAACAGTAGTAGCAGATGTAATTAGCAACTATAAAGAAAGCCATTTTTATTTCTTGCCTAGAAGGGTACATGCTTTATGTGTTTTTTTATATTCATGGCTTGTCATAAATCATGTAGAATTTAAAATAATCCTTGCCAGTAGTCAAACATGCTCTAAAAATGTCCTCCTTAGTATATTCTTTGCTTTAGCAAATATTTGTTTTATAGAAATTTCTTAGTTTTAAAGACAGACAGACATTGCAGGTGTCCTGTAACAAAAAATGTTAGCAACTCAGGTTATGTTCAAATGCATTTGGATGACTTATTTATTGCTGAATGTGATTATAAAGTAGTAAGTTTTATAGAAGTCTATAAATGAAGATAGCATTGTGGTAATAGAACTATCCATTCTATTCTGTTTGTCTTGGATTTTGTAGCAAATTGTTATGTTATAATGTCCAAAATTCAAATTCTAAAACAAACCAATTGCAAGATATTGTTAGCTACAAAGTGACCTCACTTGAAGAGTGACAAGTCAAAAATCAGGTGAAATATGTGACCTGCAACCTTGAGAGTGTCCATGTAGGCAGGCAGGAAGGATTGAAGACGCACGAGCACATATATGTATTCATGTCATCTTCTGCCTGGCGAAAAATAGGTGCTGGTTTGTGTTCTCAGGAATTTGGGCTTTTGGGTGACTGTAAACCTCCAAGAGCCCCCACTATTTAGAAGTAGAGCAGTACATTAGTGTGCTACCCGGAACTGTGCAATGAAGTCAGCAAGGACTGGATTTGGAAGCTGTAATGATCTGTCCTGCTTCTTTAAGAGACAAGTCACGCCCACTCCCTCCCAGTCCGCTAAGGCAAGCTAATCTTCAGCTTCCAGCCTGAGTCCCTTCCTTTTTCTATCTCTCTCTTGAAGAGGCAGCTTCTACCCCTCCCTTCTTTCCATTTCTCCCTTTCCACCTTCTCTGTTTCTCTCCCTTTTTCTTTCTCTCTCTGCTCTTCCCACTTCTCCCCTTCCCTTTCATAACCCACTAAATAAATACCCACTTTCTCTGCATGGTGTGCCTAACCATCACTTTTTGCCTGGGACCCAGCTGCCTTCGAGGCCTTCTGTGGTCTTGGGACCCACTGCCTGCTGCCTGCAGCGTGTTCTTATGGCCCGCGACCCACTGCTGCCACTTGGGGACCTGCAGCATTTTATTTAAACCATTACAGCAGTGTTCTCTGCTCTTCTATGGGGAGATAGTTTTCAATTAAAGAATAGGCTCATTCTCCAAAGGGAACTGGGAAAGCAAATTTCCAGGTTTATCTTTTTAGTGGTTGTCCTAACTTTCTGGCAATAGAGTAGATCAGTGGTGAACATCAGTGAGTATTGAAAGCTTTTCAGCTGGATTTTACTCATGAGTTGTTATTGCTAAGAGTTATCATAAGATTAGATACTAAAATTTTGATATTTGGCATTTTATGAATGTGGAGCTATAGAAAGCACCATTTATACCAACTCTGTACCCAATAACAGTAATAAACAGCAGTTTATTACTGAATTTTGAAGACTAGTGAGAGTCTTCATATCAATCAGTTAGTACTTACATCACCATTTTTATCTTGTGCATGTATACATGTGTGTTATCTGTGTATGGTGTACGTGTGTGTCACTGTGACTATGTTAGAGTGTTCGTGCAGAGGTCAGAGGACAGTCTTGCTGTTGGTCCTTGCTTCCATGGCCTCCTTTGTCTTTGGAAGAGTGTTGAGATGCATGCTGGTGGCTCTGGCTCTGTGTGGGTTCCGGGCATCTCACTCAGGTCCTCAGGCATGCTCCTTACAGAGCTTTCTCTCCAATCCTTCTCTGGAAGTTCTGGGAGATGAATTGATCTCTTCTTGGAATTTTGAATATGTATCCTCCAAATCATTGTGTTATGAGAGTTGTCTCAACCCCAGCAGCGTTTCTCTGGGGAAAATGAGATGATCCCCTGTCTGTCTGAGGCTTGTTTGGAGACACCATTCACATGCAAATGGGGACAATGAAATAATGTTTTGAAGCAGTGTTAGCCCTGCCATTACATCTGCGCACAGTGCATGTGAGCATTCGCTGCATTATGGCACAGTGGCACATACACTGGATATGAAACCGTGAGCTTCTTATTTCTCTCAGCTTGAATTTCGCCATTTGAGGCATGGAAGTGATACTAATGATGGTATAAATTAGTGGTTCTCAACCTGTGGGTCACGACCCCTTCAGGGGTCGAATGCCTCTTTCACAGGGGTCACTTAAGACCATTGGTAAACACAGATATTTACATTACAAAGTAGCAGTTAAGAAATAGCAATGAAAATAATTTATGGTTAGGGTCACCACAACATGAGGAACTGTATTAAAGGCTGTGTTTTTAAGAAGGTCTGGACCCTGCTTCTAGTAGCAGTGGCTTTTAGAGACACTGGAATGTGAGGGTCATTAAATGTCATGGACTGTGTGTGGGGCTGCAGAGACACTGGCTTCGTGTTTCTTAGGTGGTACCCAGGTGATCTAATAGATTCCTAGAATTGAGAACCCACTAATCTAGACTAAGCTTAAAATCAACATTTTTGAACTAGATTATTCTAGCTACTAGAAGGTATACTAACTAGTTCATGGGCTTAGCTACTCCATTTTGCAATGTTGTCTGTCCTGGTTAGGTTTATTTTTTTATTTTTTTATTGTCACGTGGGAGGATAGAACTCCCACTGAGAAAAATGCCTGCATCCGAGTGGCATCTAGGTGTGTATGCATGCTTTGGGAACGTGTGACAGGAGCCAACCCTGGAATATAAGATCAGGGGAACAGCTTTTGACGTTTAAATTGAAAATTTTTGCATGACTTAATTTGAACTATGTGACAATTCCTTCGAAGAGGAAAGAGGAGGAGCACACCAGGTACCCAAGGGACGTAGAGAGAGACCGTTCACAGAACTGGTGTGGGGCACTGTGGTGGGGCTGTGGAGGTAGATTAGATGGAGCCTAGTGAGCTCAGTGTGCAGCAAACCCTATCTTTGTTCAAAGGATTTTGATTTTCAAATGGGAATCGTCCCGGGCTCCCGTTTCAGGGACTGACGTGAGCAGATGAGCCTTTAAAGATGATTATGTTTGTAAGCTACGACCTAATGCACTTAAAGATGGTTACGTTTGTGAACTAGACCTAATCGTGCTCTTGCCTTGATAAGGGCTCTCAGCGTGCAAGATCTGCCAGAGTCTGGCTGCACGTGAGTGCTTTTACCTCTCACTGAAGTATCTCCTCACTTTGGTATTGTTCGAAAGCTGTTCTGATTTTTCTTCTAAAAAATGTTTATGTGCTAACATCTTGGTGACTTAAAAATAGTTTTCTACTGATATTCTTTTATTTAATAGAATGTAATAAAAATTGTAAAACATACATTTTCCCATCTGACATATTAAGAATGCTTTAAATTTGAAAAGAATAACCTAGTCCCTAGACATTTGCATTTTTATTGAATTAACTCTCATGCAAAAAGAAGTTTCTTGCCAATGTCTTAACATCATTCCCATTACAGTGAGACTTGTGTTCACGTTAGCTCCCTTCCGGTGCCTCTCTGACTGAAATGCCTTTCTTCTGTCCAGCTCTTTCACTCTTACTTGATATCCAAACCCTCCATGGAGCTTTTTTCAATTCTGAGGGTTAACCTTTTAAGAGGCTTTTAAATGTTGTTTCATTTTGTTCATTCATTATGTTACTTCACATATGGTGTTTTTGAAATATATATTTTATTGTTTCTATTACGTTTGTATGGGTATGTGTACATGTGACTGGGGATGTTGATGGAGGCCAGAGGCATTGGACCCCTCTATACTGAAGTTACCAGAGGTTGTCAATCACTTGATGTGAGTACTGCAAACTGAACTTAGTCCTTAATAAGAGCAGTATGTGCTCTTAAGCACTGAGCCAAATAGTCTAAGCACACAGTCTGAGCACGACAAGCTGAGGCAGGGGGATATTGAGTTTGAGCTATCCTAGGCTTGCTGTAGAAGGCTGCTAGTTCATTCCTGCCTGTTCAGCCCCAAAATAACCACATAGAGACTGTATTAATTAAATCACTGCTTGGCCCATTAGCTCTAGCTTTTTATTGGCTAACTCGTACATCTTAATTTAACCCATTTCTATTAATCTGTGTATTGCCATGTGGTTGTGGCTTACCAGCAAGATTCCAGCTTGTTTGTTCCCGGCAGTGGCTACATAACATTTCTCTGACAACACCTTCTTTCTCCCAGCATTCAGTTTATTTTTCCCTGCCTAGCTCTACTCTGCCCTATCAGGCCAAGCAGTTTCTTTATTCATTAACCAATAAAAGCAACACATACACAGAATGACTTCCTACGTCATGGCTGTTTATGAGATTGTTCAAAAAACAATCTTTTTATTCTTCTAATACTATAGTATAATATGTTGTTTTTAATAGAAATTTAAAATTTATTAGTACTACTTTTGAAATGGGATCTCGTTCTTTATAGCCTTCATTTATCCAGTTATAGCCCAGGGTGGTCTCCAACTCACTCATTTTGCCTCATATACTTGCAGAATACTGGTATTATATTGTATACCTCCACACTTACCATGGTGTTAATTAAAAAATACCATTTTGAACTAATATCTTGTAGCTACACGGTGGGTGCTTACTGGGCAAGTGAAGAGTAGGGGAATGGTAATCTTTGTTTTCAGGCATGTTGTAGAAACAGGGAGAATGAGCAAATGCGTGATTTCTCTTCACTTGAACCTTCCAGTGACCTTCCTATTGTGGGGTATAGTCTACAGTACTTGCCAGATATTCAAAGCTCTTATATTATAGCACAAATAATAAAAACCCAGAGACAGATATAGGGGTTAAAGCTGAAGATCAGAGAAGCAGATCAGTAAGTCACTAGAGAGACCTTTTACTTCTACCAATGCTTAGACCGAAGGAGCGGTCCTCAGACTGCCTAGACTGCACTGTATCACCAAACCTCAGACTCCACACTCCAGTGAGTTCCTGTCTCTCATCCTTTTCTTTCTTCACCCAGTCATATAGCTCCCGTCTCTACTTCCCTAGTGCTGTGATTAAAGATGTGTGACTCCCAAACACTAGGATTAAAGGTGTGAATCATTACCACCTGGATCTGTTTCTGGATGGATCTTGTGTTGCCTAGGGTAGCCTTGAAATCACAGAGATCTGTCTTGCCTGTCTCCCAAATCCTGGGATTAAAGGTGTGTGCCCCTACTCCCTGGCCTCTGGTGGCTTAGCTTTGCACTGTGATCTTTAGGCAAGCTTTATTTATTAAAATACAAATAAAATATCACTACATTGTATACTTTTCTTCTTCTTCCTTTAAAGTTACTGGCTAGTTTTGCATCTTCATCACCTTAGTAAGGCTGATGGCAGCGCATATACTCTGGCCATTGCATTCTTCTGCATAACTCCCACCCTGACTCCTGTGCACATCACATCTGTTCCTTGTGTCCAACTTGACTGTTCTCTATGGAGTCTCTAAAGATCAGGGAGATTTTGGAACTTCAGGTCTCTTAGCCTCAGAGCTAAGATTGTATCATATAATTCACACTTGACCCAGCTTGATTCTTGATTTACATGCATAATTTTTCTCCACAGCACGTGTCAGCCACAGTTTTCTTCACTGATATTCTCACTCTGGAACTGTGCCTGTCACAATTTTGTTACTCAATAGATACTCATTGAGTGACGTTCTGGCTCTTAGTAAGACTGCTTTCTCTGAACATGCTACATTGTAGAGAGCTCTGTCTGGTGCCATCCTCCCTCCTCCTCTAGTCTTTCTGTGTCACCTCCTATAGGATGGGTTCTCTCCCTCCCTGTCAGAGTTTGGCGGTCTTCTCTTGTGTGTCCATAGACCCCCTTGACCACATGTCTGTACCGCCACTGCTCCCTCAGGGCTTTGATAGCGCCAGAGCAGTTTGTATCTTCAGCCTCTAGAATGATATCAGGACGTAGGTACTGATTGATTTTTTTACAGCAGTGAAAGAAATCATAGTGAGTCAAACTTTCTAAACTCATTCTGTGTCCAAAGTAAAAAATAGCCTCTTTTAAGAGTGACATCATTTTTTTTTCTAGTTAGAAATTTCTTGTTTAGTCTGCAAATATAAATTAGTCGGATTTAATAGCCATATGTAGACTGTAGTGAGTCTAATAAAAGAACAGGTTTGTCTTGAGTCTCGATGCAAAGAAATGTCCTTACTACAAAGGAGTTTTGTTCGGTTCCATTTATGACCCTGTAATTTCTGCAATTTTTTGACTACTTGTTTTTGCAGAGTTCATGCTACTGTGATGTCTTTGGAAACTGGCCTTGGTTCATCCAGTTTGCGTGTTCATTTCCTGGGCATTCTAATTACCACACCCTCCCTTAAGTAACCCACATTCTTGATTATTAAGAGTAATGGTGGGTAGCAATAATAACTGAGTGTCATTTACCAAGCCTCAAATTGCACCTTAAAAATCATTAAAATTTTTCCTTCCTTGGAAGTCAGCCTGGAAGAGCAAGGAAAAACACCTTAGGAAATTTAGATTCTAGCTTTGCTTCCTCCCAGCACAACACTTCTGTATTCAGTGTGAGCTGTGTGCATCAGACTACAGTAATAGGAAGCTTTTTCTGAGAAGTGGTTATGCAGAATGGGACCAACAGAGCATAATTGTTTCTAAAAATTGAAAGTGTAACTCCTTGACACATACTTCAAAAAATTATTCCAGTGGTTTTTCTTAATGTCAGACTTATTTTTGTAAAGCAGTGAGTGAATGTGTTGGAAAAAGTAGGGGTAGACCAGATGGCTCAGTGGTAAAGCTCTTGTCTTGTGGGCCTGATTTCCCTAGTTCAATCCCCAAAACCTGTATGAAGGAAAGAACTCATTCCATAAGGTTGTCCTCTGACCTCTTCATGGATATGATGGTACTCACACACCCAACCCCATACATACATTATACATGTATAAAATAATAGTATTAGTTCATCAATAAGCATGATCGTTCAAGTATCTTGGTGGTAAGATATAGAGTCCTTTGTGTATATGTCTAGGAATGATCTGTTTGGATCATAAGATAGTTCAATTAGTACTTGATAAATCTCCAGGCTGTTTTTATAAGTGGCTCTACCAGGTTATACTCCCTCTGGGTTCCTGTTTCCCTTGATAGCATGTAATTATGAATGTAATTACATAATGTAATATGTCTGTGGGGGTCCCTGCCAATGCTAGAGCTGGCAGAGGGATGATTCACCTGAGGCAAGAGGAAATCTGGTTCAACACAGCTTAGGTTCTGTTGGTTCAAACTTTTAGAGTCTGACTTGGAGTTTATTTCTGACATATTTAAGCACAGCATAACTTTGGAAAGACGCTTTCCTTACAACAGTTATCACACAAAGCTTAAGACATGACTACATTGAAACTCCTTTGCAAAATACATGTCTTTTGCAAAGTACCTGTGACTTCTTCCATAAGAATGAATTCTTATGGAATGCATGAGAAACATTGCTCAGGATAAGGGTCTGGGAAGGGAGGGTCTGGAATAAGCATAATTGTAGACTGTTTTGCAAAGTACACAGCACCTCTTTCATAAGAATTGATTCTATTGACTGAGAAACAATATTCAGGAGTCTGGGATAAACATAATAGTCTGGGGTGTTCAGGCGAGACCTGGCCCTACAGATAGCAAAAGATCACCAGGTTATTAACTACATCCAACCCTAGCCTTCTGAGTGAAAAATGGGTGTAAATCCCTTCCACTGACGAGAAAAGCCTGCCAGTTTAACTTTCCTGGTTTCTGCAGTGCTATCTGGGAGCATGAGGACCCCATGCTTTCTATGGTTGTCTTTTGTTTTCTTATTGATGGCCTCTGACAGGATTGAGGTAGTGTGAGTCTAGACTTACCCGGGACAATAGCCTCTGAGGCATCATTTTAATTACATTCATTGATGCTGGGAGACTTGCCCACTATGGGTAGCACCCTCCCCTGGATTTTGACCCTCACCTGTGTGAGAGTGTAGAAACAACACTGAGCACTAGCCTGCTCGTATTACGTCATTGCTCTGTGCTCTTGATGGTAGATATGGCCACTTCCTTCAGTTTCCTGCTGCCTTAGCCACAGTGATGGACTGTAACCTGGAATTATTAGCCAAGTAAACCTTTTCTCCCTTAAGTTGCTTTGCTCAGGAGAATTATAGCAGCAAGAAAGGAAAGTAAAACAAGAACTTCCAAAGTTGTTTTAATTTCATTTTTACTGATAGCTAAAGATAGTGACTGCAGATTTCCAGCACCAGGCTTGGTTTCTGTACTGTTGAGCATGCCTGCAGTTCAATTAGACAGCGATTGGTTAGCACTGAGGCTTTCATGCCACTGTGCAACACTCCTGCACCCTTAGGACATGGCCATCTGGTTGTTTTGTGGTTCAAAGGCAGCAGAGCTAGGTAGGATGTTTGGTTATTTCCCTCCTTTGGAAGTTCCTCCCTAGCCTGAGATTACCTTACACCTTGATTTTAGATGTATATGTATATATATACATATATATATATGTATATATATACATACATATACACACACATATGTATATATGTCTATTTGTCATAATATCATTTTGTAAATTAAATGTGAGTAGAGTCATACTTCTTGGGGCCTTGAAGAGTCTTGTAAAGGAGTTGGTTTTTATTCTGTGTGCCAGTGGAGTCACTGGAGCCAGTGGAGGACTATAGACTGATGCAAGCATTCTGCCTTCCATGCTGGGAAGCTACAATAGGCACTATGATAGTGTTAATACCAAAGATGTGAGAAGAAAACCATCTAGATCATCATGATCAAATTAATTAAAGCAAGCTTTTTGACTCTTTCTTGTACATGGGCTGCCTCTCCTGAAGGTGGAGTTCAAGAGGTCAAGATTGGATGTGAGGAAGACAAGGCTTTTATAGCTCAGGGACAGGAGTTTTCCAGATGGGGGATTTGGTGGGCAAAAGGCAGCGTTACATGAGCAGAACGTAAGCATGAGAAGTTAGCCCCTCCTGAAACAAAAACATGGATGCCGGGTGGGCATAACAAGGTAGTCTTAGCAACAGGCAGTCACAACAAGGTACTCATAGGGAGTCCTATAACCTCGGAAACAAAGGTAGGTTGCAAAAGTTTAAAAACAGCTTTTCGAAACACAGGCATGATTGCTATTCCTGGAACAGGCAGTAGGTAACCATTTGTAGTTAAGTTTACAGGTAAGACATAGCCTAATCCTTGAAAAACAGAGGTTTAATCATAAACAGGAATGAACCTAGTTTGTCTTTACTATAAGGCAAAGTTTTAAGCCTAAGAGGGAGGCAGGCTGTTTCTTCAATAACAGCAGAGTGACTGGATAGTAGCTGTTACTTAGGGAAGAAATACGGGTACTTATTCCAGGTGTGTAGTAGTGGATTTGGTGACTTTAGACATATCTAAAGTGCTCTCAGCAGTGTTTGCTGGTGGAATGTGCTATGGTTTATGAGGAGTTCACAAGCTGTGTCAAGTACCGAGATTGAGTTGGTTCCCTGGGGCTGGCGTCCAGGCTTGCCTCTGTCCTTCTTCCTGGGTTTGGCTAATCTGTTTATAAAGAGAGTCTCTGTGTAATCTGAGGTCTGTCTTTTGTACTGTTTGTGAAGCCTTGGTTAACTCCTTCACACAAGGCCACAGGACTTGAGCCATAGTATCTGCCAGATGGGGCTACAATTGCCATTTAAAATAAAAAATGCTTTCCCTTCTACTTTGACCAATTTTTTTTTTTTTAAATAGGGCAAGGATCAGATCTTGTTCTTCTTGCCTCTCTTGTATAATGGATGTTTAATATGTGTGTTTTAAATGAATGGTAATAGACTCAATACTATTCATATACCCAGGCCAGTCCTCTGGGCTCACAGGAGCTGGCTGTGATGAGGACTTCCTTATAGTATGTGCTGATTTCCCGCGGTGCTGCAAAAATCTGGGTTTAAAGTTGTTGTTTTTTTTTTTTTCTATATCCTACTTTATATAGTAAGCTGTAAATCCAGCTGCTGGCAAACAGATAGTGTGCTTTACAGAAAATGGTTCTGGAGAAGAGCCAGAACCCATGGGTATTCTTTTTGTTTCTACACATGATTAATCATTTATGTGTTGTAGCAAGTGAAGGAAGCTGTTTGTTTGCCCTGTTGTGAACGGAGTGCCCGTTCTCCCGTTTTGTCCTTCCGTACAGTGCCTTTGTAAGCCTGAGAGAAGGGGAGAAAGGCTTTGAAGGTGTTCACTCACTAAGTAGCAGATTTCCAATTCAGTTTCTGACAGTGGGAAAGAGAGCTTATTTACTTGAAAAGAAATAAAAATTTTCCTCAAAATTTGTTTTATAACTATAAACACACCAGAATAAATTATAGCTACGGTAGATACGGTTGTCATCCTGTTAGCAGTTAGGCTTTTCAAAATCATCCGTGTTTTATTCACAACTTCTATCCAGCATCCGTGTTTGGCTCTCAGTAGTCTCTTCTCACTGCTTTTCTTCCGAGTCCGTTTGCAGTGCCCAGGCTGGAGTTCAGGGACCCACATCTCTTAGGAACCCGCTCTCCGTTGTGTTCTACACCACAGCTTGAAGACACAGCGGGGTAGCTCTTCAGCATGGAGTTTCTATGTTTGAAAACCCATTTCACCCTTATCCTCTGGGTCGTTTTTAAATTTTCTTACTAACTATAGAAGCAGATTACTGTGTATTACGGTGGAATTTCTCAGGCCTAGATACATATTTCTAAGATGTTCTCTGAAAGGATTTTAACAAAAATTTACAAGTTAAAAGTAGTGAAAAAGCAGCTTTATTCTCAGCAAAAGATCTGCTGTGTTATTAAAGTGTCTGACAACAGGAGTCCCTATCGAACATACCCCCACACAAGTGTTTACAGAGGTGACCAGACTTAGAGGAGTAGCCAAAATATACATTTCTTTGATTTTGAATTTTTCTCATCTGCTTACTGACTTTATGCTTAAACTTAACACCTATTCCTTTGCTATGAGTGTGTGCGTGTGCGCTTGCACACCTGCAGTGGCTTTTGCATGGAGGTCTGTCTGTCTGAGGACAGCTTGCAGGAGCCTCTCCGTCCACGTTGCTGAGGTAGGGTGTCTCTCGTTTCTGGTGCTAGGCTGTGTGCTCCTGGCTGGTTTCTTTCACTCCCTCCGAATTCAATGGGGTGGTGGATGCACAGCAGCACCTTAGGCTGTGGTCAGGCACATAGCAAGTGCTTCAGCTCTCTGAGCCCTCTCCCAGCCCTGACTTTTAAGTCTGTGCTGTCTTCATTTCCTTGATTTTTTTTCTCCTGTTGGGATATAATCTTACTGTTTTGTAAGAGTTCTTTTTTATGTATTAAGTTCTACATATATTTTGTTTGTTTGTTTATTGAGATAGAGTTTCTCTGTGTAGCCCTAGCTGTCCTGGAACTCACTCTATAGCAGGCTGGCCTTGGACTCACAGAGATCCACCTGCCTCTGCCTCCCGAATGCTAGGATTAAAGGTGCGCCTACTATGTCTGCCTATAAAATTGTCTTAATAGTTCAAAAGTAATTTAATCATTGAACAGCATGCAAGTATTTTGAGACTGGGTCTCACTTGCTTGGGTTGACTCCTGCTGTGTAGACAGATCTGGTCTTACACAGCATTCCCACGCCTCTGAGTCTACTGTGTCGGCAGTGGTGGGATTCTAAGTGTGCCCGTCACACAAGGCTGTTAAACATGCAGTAACTTTAAATTTTTATGTGACTTCATTTAGAGATTCTTTAGTTTCTAGACTACTGTTTCCTTCCAGCAAATGCTCCTCCCATCTCAAAGGAAGATAAATATTTTTATAGTCTCATATTTTAAAATTTAATGTTAAAATCCATCTGGAGTTTGAGTTTAATGCGCTTTGAGGGCAGGGATTGTCTATGGAACGAGGGACTCATTTTCAGATTCTTGAACTCATTTCTTGTTTGGTTTCATGTTCTATGAGTGATTGATTATCCCAGGGATGTCGCATCTCTGACCTTGACCCTTCATGAAGTCCACTAACATGCTGATTTGCATCAAGAAATAATTTTGTCAGTGTTAATGCTGCTTCTCAGTTGGAAGTAATTGGACATGCAGTGTTCCATTTACCTTCTGGCCCCTTTCAGCCTGCAATTCTATCATTCAGAAGTCCCATTCTTGTCACCTATGTGGACCACATTGTTATGTAAAATACCCATTAAGTAGAAATAGAAAAAAACACATTGTCTGATAATTTTTATAGTTAATTGGAATTAATGTTAGAAATCATATGTGCAAATGCAAATACATTTTTAGTTTTTTCATTGTATAAAATTACCAAATGATTAAATTTAATTTAGTAATTGTGTATGCCTGGGTCAAAATCTTTGCCTATTGTAGCTATTTTGTGCAGAAATTCTACTGATGAACACTAGAGTTTTAAAACTTGTCTTGGCATCTTTTTGAAATAAAGTAATGATAAATGAATTTATCTACAGCTTAAATTTCTCTTATTTGATCTAAATTATATCCAGTGTTTCTGATAGGATTTAATAAAATGTAAATCACTCCAGTAGCTACTGGACTTTCTTTAGATATCAATATATTCTGCTGGTATTTAGGTCAGGTCTTTCTGTGAGACAAGACCTAGTTCTTCTCTCTTCTGTTTTGATATCAATCGTAAGTAAAGAATGAATTTTGAAAAGCTGAAGACTTACATATACCCTTCATTTTCTAACTCAGAAACTCAATAGTTTTCTAAATAATTCTTTTACATCTAAGTTGGCAACTGCTTTCTATTTAAACAATGGAACAAACTGGTTTATTTTTCTATAAATCAACACTTTTTTAAAAAAAATTGCTGAATTTCAGAGCATATTTAATTACCAGTATTGGAATGTGAGAGAAACTTTAAACTATCTAATGTAACGTGTAATACAATTGAATAAGGAGGAATGCCTTTCTCATGCCTTGCCAGCTCTCCTGCTTTGTGGGCCGCTGGGAGGTTAAGAGTGAGCTGGGAGTGCATATTTGAATTCAGAGAAGGATGGTTTCTGCCTTGTCTTGGGGCACCAGCCAACGACTGGCCCTTTAGCATCAGGAAAATTTTGAGGACTCAGGTTTCTGGACCTTCACGGGCTCAAGTAAAGGAGAATAGAAGTCACTTGGAGTAGAACAGCCTCTGGACATGCTTTGAGGCTGTAAGGTAGGATTTTGTCAACCTTTTAGGTGGCTTCAGTGGCCTGCCGGGAAAGACACAGCCCCATAGGCACCGTGGATTTCCATATTTCACTTTAGGAGACTAATTCATTTTGTGAGGCGGATGGAAGGAGCAATTCCTGCAAATGGATTTTGAGGAGTACCATCTCTTACCATCTTCTTTAGAGAGACTTCTCAGGGCTGACTTGGCTCCAGAGCAGCAGTCAGTGTTAGACCCCAGGCTCTCCCAGTTTCAGCTCCGCTGTCACTTAACACCAGTGTAGCTCTTACTTCTGTGAAGCCATGTCACAGGGTCTGTGGCACTCACTGTAATGGACCCCAGAGAAGGTACAGCGTGTACAGGGTGCAGGGATATTGTAGATTATGTTGATTGTTTTGTCTCACTGTGTAGCCCAAGTTGGTCTGGAACTCAAATTTTTCTCACCTCAACTTTCTGAGTGCTGGAATTATAGGTGCTCACCCTCACATCTAGCTGGACTGTTGTGTTTCTGGGGTCATTTTTTGGGAAAGACTGATATTTTCAACCCGGTTGAGCTTTTACATTAGCAGCATGACTGTTTGCAATGATACAGCCCTGGAGAGATTTAAAGTTATTTCTTCTGAGTTTAGTAGATCTCTCTCTCTCTCTCTTTCTCTCTCTCTTTCTTTCTCTCTCCCCTTCTGATTAATAGCTCTCTCTAAGAACTCTTCATTAAGAACAGGTACAACCAATTGATAAATCTATAATGCAACCCCTATGTGTAAGGCTCGGGGGTGATTTACGGAATAGGGCATGGAAATATTATAAGAACCAGAGGACCAGGATTCCTGCTACTAGATAGTGTTTTGTAGCATAAACAGGGAGAATGTACCCATGAAACCCCAACATATAGTTGCCTAACCAAGACCTATATAATGCAAACACCAGTTGATACACAAGTGTGGGTGGGGGAAGTATCACAGGGTCATACCCTGGATGAAGAGCAACAGAATACCAATGGTTACTAAGAGCTAAGAGTGGGAGAATCAATCCCTTAAAAAGAGACAAGCTCGAATTAATGTTCTAGCTAAAATTTTATCTGCCACACCTCTTAGAATTGAGACAGTTTTGTTCAATTTCCTTTCATTCTCTTCAGTTTTTATCAACCAGAATAAAGTATTGAAAAAAAAGAATGTATTTCTGTATAATGCTGCATATTTTATTCATACACACAAAGATGATGTGGGATTCCCCTCTGTATGCTGTGAATACCATTGGTTAATAAAGATGCTGCTTTGGGCCTATTGCTGTGCAGAATAGGGCAAGGTGAGAGTTCCAAGCAGATAGAGGAGGAGAGAATAGGTGAAGTCAAAGAGATGCTATGTAGCCACAGCAGGAGACAGATGTTCGAAGCTGGACAGAACCTGATCAGTAGGCCACAACCACGTGGTGCTACACCGATTTATAGAAATGGGTAGTTAGGAATATGCATAAGCGAATAGGCCAGGCAGTGTTGCAATTTAAAAAAAAAGAGAGAGACAAGCTCTCTGATAAGCCATCCAATCTCAAGAGATCAATCCTGAACACATGTGTTACTCACATGTACAGATGCGTAACACTAAAAGAACTCAAGAGGGTATGTTTGTGTGTGTGTGTGTAAAACAATAATAATTGAAGAGGTCATGAATGTGAGGAAGTGTGGGGTTCACGGGAACTATTGCAGTGGATGATGGAGGGGAAGAAATGATATAAATATTGGACTAATGTATGAAATTCTAAAGAAAAATAAAAAATTAAATCAAGAAAAAACAGTGGCAACTAGTGCCAAAACAACATGGTGTTCTGGAGAGATGGCTCGGTGGTTAAGAGCACTGGTTGTTCTTCCAGAAGACCTGGGTTTGATTCCCAGTACCCATGTGGTGGCTCAGAACCATCTAAGTTCAGGTCCAGGGAATCCAGCTCCCTCTTCTGTTCTCCAAAGGCACCAGGTATGCTCATAGTGCATAGACATATGTGCAGGCAAAACACTCATACACATAAAATAATAATAATAATAAATACTCCAAATAGCTTGGTACTGGCACAAACCAGACATATAGGTCAGCAGAGTAGAACAGAGATCCTGATATAAACCCACATAGCTATAGCCACCTGGATTTTGATAGAGATGCTAAAATACCCATTGAAGAAATGCATGCCTTTTCAAATGTATCATTAGAAAAATGGGATATCCATGTGTAGAATAAAAATAGATTCCCATGTCTCACCCTGTGTAAAGGTCAACTCCTGGTGAATTAAAGATGTTAACGGAAGACTAGAAACTCTCTAACTACTGGGGAAAAAGTAGGAAAACAGTTCAAGATAGAGTAATGGGCAAGGACTTTCTTGGTAAGACTCTAGTCACTCAGGAATAAGCCCAAAAAGTGACAAATGGGATCTCATGAAATTAAACAGTTTCTGTATGTCAAAGAAAACAATTGAGTAAAGAGATTACATGATAGGAGAAAATCTTTACTAGCTATATATTTGACAGAGGAAAATGTCTAAAACACACAAAGAACTGAAACAAAGTGAAACTAAATAATCACGTCAATAAAGAGGCTAATAAAATGAACAGATGGTTCTCAAAATATGAAATACAAATGTCCCATACGTATTTCCACTTCATTTCTTTGGAATGCAAATCAAAATTACTTCATTGCTTTAGAACGCAAATCAAAATTACTTAGATTTCATCCTACCCTAGTCGGAATGCTAGTTGTTAAGAAGGCATAACAAATGCTGGCAAACGTGTAGACAAGAAGGAACCCTGTGCTGCTGGTAGGAAGGCAAACTAGTCTACTACTGTGGATATTGGTTTAGTGGCTTCTCATTAAACTAAAGACAGATTTACCATATAACTTGACTTACCCTAAGGATTCCAAGCCAGTGCACTGCAGAGACATTGGCACCAGGGTTTATTGCCACACTGTTTACAACAGCTAACTTCTGGAACCACATGCATGTTCAGCAGCAGAAGAATGTGAAGGCAGATATGGTACTCCATGTACAACAGAACTTTTCCAGTCCAGAAGAACCAAGTCATGTCACTTGCAGGAAAACCGATGCAAGAGCAAGGCAAACCATAATAAGTGAATTGTCTTAAAAGACAAATGTATGTTTTCTTCTCATTTATCATTCTTAGATTTTATATAAATGCATAAAATCTGGTGTGTATATGAGATATGAAAATAGGAGTAAAATTATCTCTGGGAACCAGTGGGGACTAACAGGAGAGGGGCAGGGAGCAAGCAGATGGTTAAGGATATCAGTGGAAATATGCTCCACATACAGCAATATATGTATGAACATTTAAAACAACAAAAAAGGGCAAAATATTTTGTTAGATTATAGACCAGTGCATAACATATAGCAAAACCTGAAAGGATTCATATATTAACAACAAATGGTTTAGGACAATGTTAAATTTTTTTCCATGAATACCAAGGAACAAGCAAATTCAGTATTTCTTTCGACTGCTTTTTATGGTATATTAAGAGAAATATGTAATTTTAATTTCTAAACATTGCATAGTAAAATCAGCCAGAATGTATATATTACAGGTAAGTTTTAGGGGGAACCAGAGATAACGGAGACTGAGAAGGAGAAGTGAAAACTGCCTTCATCTTCACCACTATTCCAGATTTCCAAACACTGAGTGCTTTAGTTAGGAAGGAAAAGGACTTGACTTATGCTTGTGGAGATTCAGAAGTCCAAGAGTTTCAGGACATGGAAGGCGAGAAACGGAAGGAGGAAGAGAGGAAGGGAGGGAGGAGGAGAGATTGATAGGGAGCTCCTTTTCTCTAAGATCTTTCAGAATCAGTCTTAGTCTGTCCTAGTGACTTCTCTGAGGTCCCTGTTTGAGGGTCACATTCAAGTGGAAACAATGAGGAAAAGGAATTATAGGAATCAGAATAGTGATGGAGAAAGAGCTAGTGCACAGGGCAGTGGCCTTTTCTGTCTGGGAATGGGGAGAGAAGAAAGGAACAAATCAGAGAACTCCTTGGGTAGGAGTGTGTGTTAAGGAAGCCTTGAGGGGCCCCACGTGGAAAGAATTAGTTCTAAGAATCCAGAGGAGGAAGAAAGGAGGAGAGAACATATCTCTCTTCAAGACTTATCAGTTCTCCAGTGACTTTGCTGTGGCTGTCCCAGATTTGAAGTCGCTTCATGGCTGTCCTGGCCTTGGGGTCACTTCACAGCTGTTCCATCTTGGGGTCATGCCTTATTCCTTCTCTCCAGCTAGGCTCATCTCTTGCTCCATTGTTGCAAGTGGAATTCCCATACTGGATATGATGTCGACAAGTGGCACCTGTATTGTGGATTAAGATCAATATCCAATATCAGATTTTACTGTATAATTATATAATTGATTCCTTTGGTAGTCAGTGTAGTACATTTTAATGTTTATCCCACTTCTGTAAATACATCTTAACACTGGGCGTACATCTGTAAAGATAGATGCTGTTTGAAACATTAAAATTGAGTCTTTGAATTAAACCTGTCATTATACTTATTTTTTAATGGTATGTAAAGCTAAATTGAGCAAAAATGTCTTCTGTCAAGGCTGATAATCTAACCATGTCTTGTGTTCTCTTGTACCTTACAGTGACTTGAAGGGAGTGATAGTGACCCTCAGTGATGACGGTCACCTGCAGTGCTCATATCTGGGGACAGACCCTTCTCTGTTCCAAGCTCCAAAAGTTGAATCAAGAGAGCTCAACTATGATGAACTTGATGTGGAATTGAAGGAACTCCAGAGAATCATCAAAGATGTAAAGTCACAAGGTATCCCATTTGTAGTTTTTATTGTATAATTTTAATGTTAATTATAAAATTCACCTTAAGTTGTTTATGGTATTGTTTTATAAATAGTAGTTAAATTTCTCTCCCAGGCTTAGTTCAAGAGACTTTGAATAAAACGTTGCTCTTTAGCACACAAGGTCCTTGTGTTGACCTTGTATAGGTGGCTGCTGAGAACTAGTCTCCTTGAAGCTAATACTTTGTTAATGTGTTCCAGGGACAGCTCTATCTAGACTCTAAGTATTTTGCTTTCATAGCAAAGGCGAAGTAGTTCTTAGTGGTTTTAGGCTGTGAGATGAACACTGAAGCTCACAGTCAATTATTAACTTACAGTATCCTTGGTTTCACTTGCTTCTTTGAAAAGAAATCCAAGTAGTACATGAATTGCCACTTTGTTACTCAAAATGTAGTAATTTGCAGCTTAGATGGTGTAATTTATGCTTGGAGTTAATTAGCCGTCCAAATGGAGTGTAGCCTGGGATACTCTGATTTCTAATGACGCAGGGACTGGTGATATTTCCAGTTCCCAAGTTTTGAGTGTTATTTTATGTCGGGACTCACAAGGGTGTAATTTTATTGTAAATTAAAAGGAGAAACAAAACACCAGTCCTGCAGCTCGTGTTGGACATGTGAAAATCATTACTTTAAGTTCCCTTTCAGGGTCAGGGAAAAGTGCTTTCTTAATGAGAAAAAATATGGACCATTTTCACATAAAAGAAATGTTAAAACAAGTAGGAATAATAAAAGAAACGGAGCATCAAAAGCCAAGCCAAGCAACAGAGCCAATCTTAATCCTGGTCTGTTTGCTTCACCAGGTTTATGTAGTTTTTGATCTCTATTGGCAGGATTATATTCCTCTGGTTTTAGGAATTGAGATGATATATTGAAATAGGAATATTAAAAGTAAAGATGTTATACTTTGGCTTCACACATTCTTATAGAACGTTTTCAGAGTAAACCATTGAAATGGAGATCTTTAAAGGGACTCGTCAGCACTGCCTCTTCAGATGGGAAGTGAAGGGAATGGATGCATCAGGCTGAAATATACGGATTTAAGTTCTCAGTTTTGATGCTAGTGTTTTGGAGGATGAATGGAATCACAGTTTTTGTCATTTTAGGGTATAATTGGGAAAAATTATTTTATATATTTATATATATAAAATATTCATATATATGAAACATGAAATTTCTCAAGTTCATTAAATAATGTGGGTTTTTCTTAAAATATTTGTCTTGTGATTTTTGCCATTCCACAAGCAATGGCTAAACGAAGTTTAATTAACATGAATTATATAAATTGTTCAAGAAATCCCTTATAGCTAATCATTATCTCCTCATAGTCATAGTGATGCCCTTAAATGAAAAGGCTTTGACACTTTGTTTGCTGTTGCCTTGGTCTTTTTGTAGACCTTAAAGTACTTCTGTTAAATATAGTATTTTATTTTTTGATAATCTTATACATGAGTCCTGCATTTATATCAGTTTCTATTCTTCTTTTTCACCGTCCAACTATTCCCACGCTCTCCCACTCTTCAAATCCATGACCTTTTCTCCTTTCAATATTACTATTACTACACATGCACACACAGGCACACAGGCACACATACACAGACACAAACATATGTGCACCAATTCACCCTGCACACACACAGGCACACACACATGTGCATAAATGCAGCCTGCCAAGCCCATTTAGTATCGTTCGTATGCGTTTGTGTGTAGAGCTGACTTCTTGGGATTAGGTCAACTATCACAGGGCGTGTCCCTGGATTGGATCGATTCTCTCAGCAGCCTTTGATTGACTGGAGCTCTTTATCTAGGGGCAGGCCTTGTGAGATTTTCCGAGCTGTGTTGACATGTTATTTGTTGGTATTTGTGCAATCCTGTTTAGGGAACTATTGTTTAGACTTCATGGGTGCAGCTTCCATGTCCAGCAGCAGACATGTCAGTCCTCTGCTCCTACAGCTGACACCTTCTCCTCCACAGTTCTCCCCTTAGCTATAGGGGTTGAGTTGCTGACATAGCAGTTGGCATTGGGCTCATGGTAGTTGTTCTCTGCATTTTTCCCAGTTGTGGATTTCTGTGATGGTCTCTGCTACAAAAAAGAAACTCCTTTGATGAGTGCAAGTTGCACTTATTTTGTGATTTAGGGATACGATTTTGGATGCAATTAGAAATCATACTATCTTAGCAAGGTGGCAGTCATAGGCTCTCCCTTCGTCTCCATGATCTCACCAGCCTTAGGGAGTTGCCCGGGTTTACAGCACCAGGCACCATTGCCTCCTATTGAGCACACCTTCAGTCCAAGTATTTGGCTCTTGGATCTAGGTGCCACATTGCGCTCCTGGCGACATCTTGCTGCACTGACCCCTGTGGTTTGTAAGCCTTACAGCTAGGAAGGACTGTTGTTTATTGCTTATCTTGGTGACTTGTGTGGCACCTTAAGACACAGTAAGAGTTAGTCCTCCTGGAGGAGGCTTCCAGATAGTTCCAGCTTGATTCGTCCTTGTCTTGTGTCTGACACATGTGATGTCTTCATCACTAAGAAATAGTGTCTTACTTTCAAGTTCTGGAAGGCAACCCAGGACCATGGTGGTAACCTTTTTCTGTCTTCATAGTTTCGAACTCCTGCAGCTCAGGAGAGGCTTCCCGTGCCTGGCATGGCTTTTTGCTAGTCCGTCTACAGTTCCTGCGGCCAGCATTATCACCACAATTGGTCTGACTTCGTCCACACTATATATACATGTATGCACACATTTACATTTATTACATATTTATTCTCATGTCAGGATAAAGCAATAGCTTTTCCAAATATCCTTAGTATTACTTACCATCCCCATAGTGCCCACCTTTCTAACCTCCCAGTTTAATCATCACTCCCGTTTCCCCACTTCCCCGACAGCACCTACATCCTTCTGTCCCCTCTCTCTAGAGCTGGCCACTGTCTGCCGGGATGCCTTTTATTTTATGGTTACCGTGGCTACTCTAGATTATATTACTTAAGATAGGAATGCAATCACAGACTTTGATGAAAGTTAATTTTTTACATCACCTCAGCATTCTGTTAATGTTTGAACTTCTCTGTACTTTTGTGCTACCTTTGTTTTGTTTTATTTCTAAAAAAGAAACTTTTTAAGAAACAGAAGATTTTGCTTTGTTTATTTGTTTTATCTTATTTCCAGACATAAAGAATATTTAGTATTCTGTTCCTTTGTGAAAGTTTGATATCCCTGTTCACCTAAATACTTCTAATGATAGGAAATGACATTATTTCATTATAGATCATGAAAAGTCAGGATGCTGAAGTTCTGGATGACCTCATTATTCATTTTAATGAGACTTTTGTACAGTGGCATTTTAAAACATAAATTTGTTAAATACATAAAAATAAAAAATTGTTTCATACAATATATACAATATATAATATATTTTGATCGCAGTTTTCTCTCCTCCATCTCCTCCCACATCCACCGACTCTATGCCTTCTTTCTCTCTCTCATTACAAAAACAAATAGGCAAATACAAAAGCCAGCAAACCATAATGAAAAAACAAAAACAAAGCAAAGAAAAAGATACGAGACTCACACACACACACACACACTCTGAAACCCATAAAAACACAGAATTGGAAACCATAATATACAAGAAAAATACCAGTAAAAGATGCTCAAACAAAGAAATATGAGACAAGGTTTCTACAGAAATACTATTGAGTTCATTTTGTATGGACTGTCTTCAGCTAGGCGTGGGGTTTACCCTTAAGTTTAGAAACCCAGTGAGACTCCATTGGAGAAAACGGTTTCCTTTGCAAGTGGTTGTCAACTGAACACAGCCTCTTGGTTAGGGCTGGGAGCTTGTATCTACTTCCCCCTCTTGGTGTTGGGACTTTATCTGGCTTGGACTTGTGTGTTCCCTCTTCATGCTACCACAGCTCCCTGTGTGTGCTGGCACACTCTCTGTGAAGTCATATGCATGTCAGTCGTGCTGTGTCTCTTCCGTCCTCTCTGGCTCTATGATCACTCTGCCTCCTCTTCCGCATTGCTCCCTGAGCCCTGACGGTAGGGCTTTGATGAAGGCGTCCTTTACCTTAAAAAATGTACATTGTTTTATAGGCTATATTCCATACTTAAAGCTTTTTCTAAGAAGGGGTTGCAGTAGAATCTAAAGCTAATGTAAAGGAGATATTTTGTCGCACACATGGTGTATATGTCTTCTGTAATAAAATTTTTGAAGCTGATTTTATGTGTGTAACTTACATCAGGAATATATGTTACAAGCATGAAATTACAGCAATGTTTTTTATGCATGTGGTGAGACTTTTGAAATTCACAGTGCTAGTGTGGATTCTGCCAAGTGTTTCCAAGAGGAAGAGTCACCAATGTCTTTCAGTGGGAACTTTCAAGAGACAGAGTTTCCGTATGACGTAAGCTCCTGATCACACACTCTTTACCTAGTGTGCTTTCAGGCAAGTACAGAGTGTAGACAGACATGGGCAAGACAAATATGTCTGTATCCCATTTGGAATATGTGTGGGCCAGCTTACTTGATGCTATCTCCAAGGGCTAGGAACAGTTGAGCTTGGTTTGTTCATTCCCGGTTGTGTGTGGTACATGGAACAGAGTGCCGGAGCACAGCAGCTCAGAGAGAGGTTTGTTTCTCATGGAAAAGAAGCCAGGTAGCCGGCAGTACAGGGTTGGCGCCACAAAATTCTTCAGGAATTTTATTCTTCTGTTCCAGATCATGTCTTGGTTCAGGAACCTCTGCCTCACATCTGCAGCCAAGTTAGCCCCCAAAGGAGCTTTCCTGGAAGCCACACCCTGAGCAGCTTTTATCTTAATGGCTCTTCCAATCTGAAGAACAGGCCGGCCAGTTTAGTGGGGTTTGCTGACGGCTGTTCTGGACAAAACTGCGCTACTTTAGTGAAGAAGCGAAGACTGGTTCTTAAATGGCCAACAGATTGCCTTTTAGATTCCTACTAGGTCTAGAATGTCCTCTCCAGACTTTGCTGTAGTGACAGAGTCACCTCATGGTATTTAGGACATCCTGCCGTGAGACACCTGAGTTGGCGGCATTTCCCTTGTGCCCCTCCGTTCTCAATCCTCCAGCCTCAGTGCACGGATCTTCCCTTTTAGAGATCCTGGGAGCCATAGATGCTCTAGGCATTGTGTGCAGATAGAATTTCCAGACAAGAAGGCTGCTCTTCAGACCCCCCTTTTAGGGAGAAACAGCTTTCATAAACACCTATGTCTCCCCTGCCCAGCCCCAAAACCATCGGTGATGATTTTAAGAGCTGTTTTCACACCCAAAACAACTACCATGATTACATTTAACCTTGGAGCCAGGAGAGGAACCTTTTTCTGTATGAAGTTGAACTCTTCCACGAAAATAGTGCTTGACCACTAAGAGAAATGAGGGAAGAGCGGCTGTTAGCCTGTCAGTCAATTATCTGATACGTATGAACTTGTATGCACATATATCTGTTACTTAGAATACATTATTTAAGCACACATATGTGAATATACATAAATATATGTATCTTATTTATATGTATAAGTATTTATTTCTTATTTAGAATAACTTGCCTTTTGTAATATTTCTATGTATAATGTAAACATTTAAAATTAGGGCAATAGTATGAATTGTTAGTCTACTTTTGGTTATTACAAAAGGCTTTCAGATAAGTATTTATGAAGGAAAGTTTTATTAACAGTTGTACGAGATTCAAGAGCATGAATCCAAGCCAGGCTTGTGTTTAGTAGTACTTCAGAGAAATTGGTGTGAGGAAAAATGTACATCACCTACCAGGGACACAGGAAGAAGGGGGGGGGGCTAGGTCTGCCCTGTTCATAACAAGCCTCTGTGAGAACTAACTGGGGTCACAGGAATGATGCATCCATTTCTTCTGAGGGCAGTGCCCTCAGTCACGGAATGATCTCCTGCCTTTAAAGATCCTGCCGCTCCTTAACACTGTAGAACCCGAGACCAAGTTTCAAAGAGATGGACTTTGAGGGAAACAGTCAAACCCTAGCGAAACCATATGTATGTGTTTGTGCTGTATGTATGTGTATGTGGTGTATGTATGTGTATGTGGTGTATGT
>JAQHUG010000150.1:2382360-2395301 GCA_028555095.1 Dicrostonyx torquatus
AGATAGCTGGTCCAGAAACTGTTTTTCCCTTCGCTGGAATGGGCTTTGTTGAATTGTTACCAGTGTCACTATCATCACTTACACTTTGTTTTTCCAACCTCACTGCCACCATCTCTTCCCATACCCCACTAGTCATCTTGCTCACGGCCACACCCTTGGGACTTGCTGTGTATCGGGTGCTCTCTGTCTGTTGCTCTGAGACTGACTAAAGTAGAGAAAGAGGGAGGCTGAAAGGGACTATTCCTTCATATCCTTGTTTACTCTTCCACAGAGCACTTTTCTGCGTGTAATTATGTCTCATTGCTTGAGGTTTGTATGGAATTCATTAAGTTTATATGTATGTCTGTCCAAACTTGATCAGTTTAGTGCCTCAACTTGGACATTTTCTGCATTTAGTTGATATCATCATGTAATTTTGCCTTGGAAATGTGTTTGCTATTTAAGTATCATAGCATAATATAACAAGTGGTTGTCAGAGCCTTCAAAGATTAACTTTTGTATAACCAGCCGACTCAAATTATGGTAAAAATCATGTTAGTGTTGTTATGGTAAAGTACATTAGGTACAGATAAAAGCAGCGGGAAGACAATCTGAAGGAAACGTTGGCCCAGCTCCCTCTTACGGTAGAGGCTCTGTGTGAACGTTTGCCCTTCAGCAGACGCCGTTTTCACCCTACCTGAAGGCTGTGGTGTGAGAGGAACTTAGTTAGCTGACGGATGTTCACACATTTTCTTACGATGAAAATGTCTCCTTTCTCCTTTGTTGGCACCTCATAGAATTGTTTCTATGCTCTCTTTCTGAAACATAGACTATTTGGAATGAGGAATTCTCTTTCTGTCTTTAGGAACAGTTTGGTCTACATGTTGTAGTGTATGTTCCCTGATTTCTAACTTCACGTGCTGTTTCTTCTTTATTGATGTCACTTTCCTGCTTCATTTCCACCGTTTTGCTGTACTTCCTGCTTCATTTCCTCTGTATTTCTGTACTTCCTGCTTCATTTCCTCTGTATTTCTGTACTTCCTGCTTCATTTCCACCGTTTTGCTGTACTTCCTGTTTCATTTCTCTTGTCTTGCTGTACTTCCTGCTTCATTTCCTCTGTATTATTGTATTTTGTATTTTTTTTTTTTGTCAAGGCAGGGTTTCTCTGTGTAGCCTTGGCTGGTATTTTTTTTTCTTAAGAACTTTTAGACTATCAGACTATCATACTTAGTCTACTGGAAAACATTAGCCTGACAGTTTATGTGACTGTGGAGCCATGGTGTCTTCTTACAGTCATTCCTCTGGCTATTCTTTATATTCCCCAGATACTACTGTCCTTGAAATGTCTAGGTGTTTAGACAAGGGTTGAAAAGGAAACAGGAGATGCTTCCTTCTAAATCTGTGGGCAAATGTGAAGTTATTTCCTGCCTGTAGGTAACATAGTACTAGAGCAGAAAGCTTGGATTAATATTTATTTGAATCACTATCTTAAAAGTGCAAATCTCTGAAATCAAGTAAATTTTTTCTATTGGAATAGGGTCTTCTGTAGTGGAGACGATCTCCACTAGCTCATCTTCCTCAGGGAACAGCTTTATCGGGGTTCTAATGTGATGTCCTGTGGAGCTGTAGGTAGAATATGAATTTCTCAGCTCTTAATTCTTCAGATGCCCATGGCATCATAGTCATCTCTATTTAGAAGTAGTTATTGGTTTTTTTTAAATAAAAGTTTGAATAAAATGTACAATAGATTTTATTTATTCACTGTGCACAGTCATTATCATCTTAATTACATATCTTATATACAAAACATTAACCTGAATAAAGCGTGCTTTTTGCATACTGTTGTAGCATACTGTTTCTATGGGAGTTACTAGGAGAGACTTGTCCATATAAAGAACTATTTAGTAGCATTAATACTTTCAACATTCAAGTGAACAAGGTTGTCTAGCCCTTCTTTCCTTTCTGATGAGTGGGTGTTAAATACCATTCATGCTTTCCTACATGAACATTTCCAAAATGTCCTAAGGACTCTTAGACTGTCGCTAGAGTGATCAGCCCTTCAGCTAGTTTCCTGGTGACGGTGGGGAATGTCTGTTTCACCCAATATATTCACTTGGTTTTACTACTGTTGAAGTCAGTTGGAAAACTTTTCTCAATTCTGTGTTTGCAGCAAGCCACAAATGTTGAAGTTGGAGCCGACTCTGTTCCGTCCATCACAGTGAAGGTATGGTACCAGCTTTAGACTACAGTGTGCAGGCAACAGTGTGTATTTTGTTGCTCTTGTCACTGCTGTTTTCCTGTGTTTATTGACATGAAAAATAAATGGTTAAAATCCATCGATTTTCCTCCATTTTGGTAGCAAATAGAAAACCTTTGTTGTTTCCTTCAAATATAAAAGCTAAAATTACATTTAAAGAAAAAAAAATCGTATATATGTATGAAAAGGTGTTAGACTTTTCTCATTCCTTCTTTAAGAGCATAGCATGATATGGGCTCACTGTCCAGACCTTAGAAGCCAGGAAAAGTTGTGGATCTTGGCGATTCATTTAGTCAAGCCTTGGACCAAGTTTCTGTTTGCTCAGATTTTAGCTTGCTGTCCTTGGAGGAGCTTAACAAGGTAGGAGGCTTTAGCAATTGTGTTCGCCTACACTGGCCCAGCGGGTGGCCCAAGTGTGGAGATCTTTGGTGAGGCTGAAGCAAGCCCCATCTTAGAACTCTTTCCTAAAGCTAAGTTTTTTTGGATTCCTGCCACTGGAAACAAGGGTGGTCTTTCTCCAGCCTCCATTCCCCTCCCCAATCACAGACCCTTCTGGAAAGGCATTAATGGCAAGAAATCAAACACTTAAAGAAGTAATTGCAGAGGTGCAGGAGTGACCTATACGTCTGTGGATGGGGCTGTTGTACATCTGTGTAATGGTTTTGTTCAGACACAGCCACGCCACACTCAAAGATCTCACTACGTTGCCGAAAGAAGTCTTTTGCCCAAAGCAGATAACACTGTCCATGTCTTCATCCACACCGTCTTGCAGGAGTCATCATTGTTAGTGGACACCCCTTTCCCTCCCGCACGTTTTCTAGGCTTTCATCTGCACCAGCTACCCTAAGGTGATGACACCACTTCTGGAAAATTTCCTCCATTAACCTTGCCTTGATCACAGCTATTCTTAGTGCCATGAGAAAAGTAGAAGGGAGACCATGGCACCCAAGGTCGCATGACATGTGCCGGACTTACACAGCAGACAGTATGATTTCCTGACCCTGTCTGATAGTCTCTATACAAATTTCTGCTGTAAATCTCTCCTTATGGCCTTTTCTAACAGCAGCAGCCAAGATATATACCCAGTAAAGTTTCCATCATAATAAATCCAGTTAATTGAGAAAAGTTTTCCATCCGTTCCAAATGAATGAAGATGTGGCTACCTTGAGTATGTGTGCATGATGCGTGCCCATCTGTTCCAGGCAACAGGCAGAGTGCTTGTTCATACCTGGCCTGGCAGGCGTATTTATACCTAGGGTAAACATTTGGTATTATATTTCCCAAGGATTATATTTTATTTCTTTAGAATCAGAAAATAGCATGGAAAGTTCTTGTATTAACATTTTATATTTTCTCCTTAATATTCTACAATTATTTTCCTTTTAAAATATGAAGTTTATGATTTAGCCAAGTCTTTAATTCACTTTTTGGCTCACAAACAACTATTCTTTGTTACTGTAGTTATTTTTGTCATATCTCTTTGATTTGTGCTTTGAAAGTGCCTCGACCATTGTTGGATTCAATAAATCTGATGTGGGAGCTATGATGGTTGTTCATCTAACCCAGATGCACACCCTCTTGTAACAGTGTGAGATTGTGTGATTGCTGTCTAAGCCGCCATCAGTCTGCCAGCAGAGTCAGGCTGTCTGCTCCTTTCCCAACAGTTTGTTATTACTCCAGGGAGTTGTCACTCTCCTGCTCACATGATGCCCCTGAGGGCGGGTTTCAGCCCTGGTACCCACTGCCTTGGCGGGGTTGCGTATTGTTTACATTCTCTGCAGTGCAGTTCTAAAGTGTAAAATGGGAATCTTGTATTTATAAAGTTATTCATGATTTAATTACTGTTGCATAATGACCCAGGCCCTGGATTTTGGCAGAGAGCAGTTCAGTTACAGTTCTCTCCCTTTTAATTAGTGGCTTCAGGAAGAAGTGCTCAGCTCTCAGCACCGTGGTTTTTCTGTCTTGTAGGATGCAGTGCGTTGGTCCTTATTTCCCATAGCTGTGGAGATTATGTAAGATAAGACACACAAATCACTCACAAACATGCTTTATGAAGATAGAAAGCCACTGTGGCTATTACAATTAATTATATGTATGCGGAGAACATTGTGTTATTGTTAATAGAAGAATACTTAATTATATCCTGTTAATTTACTAGTCCAGCTAGCCATCTCAAAGACGCTGTCGGCTGGCCATCTGAAAGACGTTGTGTGTGGCACTCACCCAGCTTCTTTTCGCCACAATCACCTTGAGAGTGTTGTCCAAATGGCCAGGCATTGCTGAGGAAGTTTTGTTTCTGGTGTGCTGGGTACATTTTGCAGGGTTTTTGCATTAAAAATTCAAGGATAACTTGCTTATTTTCTCTGTTTATCATATGTATTTGCTCAATAATTTTCTCTTAAAACCATTACTTTACATCTGAAAACATTTTTGTTTGAATTATTTTTAGGTTGTTTAGAGAACATCACTTAAAATTGATCATAACATTTGCGGACTTTAACTGTGTGCACATTATGTTTGTAGGTCAATTTTACATTTTTGTAGATTTTATATTAATATATTTGTGTAATTGAGGGACAAGCGATGCATGCCTTTTACTTAAGAGACCGATCAAAACAGATTTCTTCATAATGAAGATGTCATTGCACTGTTAACATTGGCCTGTGTCTTATCTCATGTGGTAGGTAGACTCTAGTAACTAGACTGAACTGTTCTGTAGCAAAGGAAACACAAGGAAGAATCGTTTTCAACCCACCACTCATTCCAGGTTGTATATAAGGATCGCCCGAGGAGGAATAGAAATCTCAGTACTTGAGTCTGCCTCCAGATCTCCTGAGGACCCTGCCTGGACTGGTAGTTGGCTGTCTATTAAAGTTAGACAAAGTCAACTAACACGACAATTCCAGGAGACCGAATCCTTTAGGAAATCAAAAGAAACAAGAGAAGATACCCAATGCAAAGCAGGCGTATCGTTCTTTGATGTGCCCTCACTGACATGTGGCACTGTGCCCCAGTGAAGATGCTCAGGTCTGGTGTTGTTACGGACACCTCTTCAGGAGAGAGTGAGACACCCTGGCCTCCTGTGCCCACACCGTCTTCTGGGCTAACTCTTATCGCACAGATCTGAGCTTTTGGTTTTACAGGGGTAGGATTTCTTAGCATCACCAAGTAAGATCAGCAATTTGGAATTTTAATCCCTCGAGAACAGAGTGGTTAACAGGCTTATTCTTTGATAGTCTAGAACTGGTATGTCATAGTAGTCTAGAACTGGTATGTCATAGTATTTTTGAGATTAGCCACAGAAGAAAATGCAGTGCTTTGATATGCTCTAGGGTGATAATAAATCCATATAAGTGATAAAATTATCAGAGTAATTGTTCTTTGTAAAAATAGGTATATTGATACTAGATAAATAAATAATCCATAACAGTACAAGTGTGTTTAAAAGAAGAACAAACACATTTATGCCATTATGCAGTTTCTCAGTACAAATGAGAACAACTGTTTTCTTTCTTTTATACTCTGAGATATCACTATATATAATTATATGATTCCCAGTGGTTTGTAGCATCTTTACAGATTTGACTAACCTTACCCCCACTAAGTTTAGAACCTTTTATACCCCTTGAAAGAAATAGCAATAGCCATCAATTGTCTCTTTTTATCTCTTTTATTTTGAGGCAAGTGCCAATCTATATAATTTTTTGCAGAGGTTGCTCATTCTATTTATTTTATTGAAAATTTAAATAGAATTTTTGGGTGTTTTGGAGGTAGAGTTTCTCTATGTACATTTTTGATATAATATTTTTATAAATTTGTCGGGGACCATCGCCCCAACATAGAAACTGGTGCTTTGCCCCAAGTGTGTTCTCGGTGGTGTGTGGAAGAACCAGATACTCACACCATCATGATTGTTCAAGGGCGGCTTAGGACTTTTCATCCTTCCAGCATGACCCGCGTTTATTCTCCCTCAAAGCTCTGAATCCTCTCTCAACTCTCAATTCCCTATTCAAATTCCTTTTCCGGGGCACCTCCCCTCAGCCACACACCTGCATACCTTACCAGCTTCTGAGTCAGAAGCATCTCTTCCTGGGCAATCTACAAATCAATGAAGGCCGGAACTAAGCCTTTCACCTTTTGTCTTTCTAAATTGCTAGCTTTCAGCTACCAATTGAATCCAAGCAATGGCTGTGCCAGTCAGTCTCAGGGATATCAGAGCCCACATAAATTAAAGGAGGATTTTATACACTATAGGTTGATCATATACACGCCTTCCATCTCTGATCCATACCCACCCACACCTTCTGTAGTCTTTTTTTTTATTCTTTTTTTTTTCATTCAAAAATTTACACTTTCTCCTCTTGTCCCAGTTCCCTCCTGCTCCCCCACTACCCCTCCTCCCTCGCCCTGCTTCCTTAAGAGAGGGCAGGGTACTCTGCCCTGTGGGAAGTCCAAGGCCCTCCCCACTCCATCCCGGCCCAAGAACGTGTGCATCCATATTGACTAGGTTCCCAAAAAGCCAATACATGCAGAGGAGAGGAGATAGGTCCCAGTGCCATTATCGATGGCTACTCAGTCTGCCCCCATTGGCAGCCACATTCAGAGAGTTTGGTCATATGGTCCTTCAGTCTCAGTCCAGCAGGATTTGGTGAGCTCCCATTGGATGAGGCACACTGTCTCAGTGGGTGGACCAACCCCTCGCGGTCCTGACTTCCTTGCTCATCTTCTCCCTCCTTCTGCTCTTCAACTGCACCTTGGGAGCTCAGCTTCACTAACCCCACATCAGACAAAGATCTGATCTCTAAAATATACAAAGAACTCAAGAAATTAGACATTAAAATTCTAAATAACCCAATTAAAAAATGGGGTAATGATCTAAACAGAGAATTCTCAACAGAAGAAGTTCGAATGGCCTAAAAATACTTAAGGTCATGTTCAACTTCTTTAGCGATCAGGGAAATGCAAATCAAAACAACTTTGAGATACCATCTTACACCTGTCAGAATGGCTAAAATCAAAAACACCAATGATAGCCTATGCTGGAGAGGATGTGGAGTAAGGGGAACACTCCTCCATTGCTGGTGGGAATGCAAACTTGTGCAACCACTTTGGAAATCAGTGTGGTGGTTTCTCAGGAAACTGGGAATCAACCTACCTCAGGATCCAGCAATACCACTCTTGGGAATATACCCAAGAGATGCACAACCATACTACAAAATCATTTGTGCAACTATGTTCATAGCAGCATTATTTGTAGTCTTTTTTTATAGTCTACTAAGTTCAGTTTGTTCTGCCCATATACTCCTAGATATGGGTCATCCACTGGAGCATGGTCAGCCTCTACCCCTAAAGAAAATTTTCTCTCCATGTCTCAGAAGCCATCAGCTGTCCATCTTGGGGTGGAATCCTGTGAGCCCCTTTCTGCTCCATGCTGGAGTGTTTACTGGCTTGATCTTATTCAGGTTGTGTGCAGGTAACCATACCTGCTGTGAGTTCATGGGTGCAGTGGTCCTGCCATGTTCAGAGACACTGTTTTGTTCCTGTCTTCCCAGCCTCTAGCTCTTAATGTATTTCTGCTCCCTTTTCTGAGGTGGTGCCTGAGCCTGACAGGGGAAGGGGAGCTATACATTTTATGCAAATAGAATTATATATACTGTATGCAATTATTTGTGACTAGCTTTTTTTCTTACTTAATATAGTATTTTTCATAGTTTATGTGTCAGTTTTTTTCTGAATATTATTTTGTGGTATTGACCATGCTTTGATTGCCCATTGAGATGGACACTTGGTTTATTTATACTCTTTAGCTATTATGAATTTTTCCTTTTGCTGTGAACTGCTATACATGTTTTACCAGGTTTCCTAGTTATTTGTTAGTTACTTTTAGTTGGTTATAGTGGTTTGCCAATTTGGATAAAGTGGACTTTTATCATCTTAATCTGTGTGTCCTCAGATCACCCTGCAGAACCGAGTGGTGTTGCGGAAAGTGAAGTTGTCAGTGTATGTGCAGCCCCCGCTAGTGTCCACGTGTGATCAGTTCACCTTCGACTTTGCAGGTGGGCTCCTGTCTGTCCTGGTGTTTCCTGCGGCGCGGGCTTTTCAGCAGTGCGCTTCATTCAGCAGTGTGTTTAATTTCTTTTCGAAACAGCAGCACTGAGATCTTCCTGAGAAATACGTGGTGGCAGTGTTTCACAGTTATTTCCCTCCATGTATCATGTGTCAATTTTTGATAAATTATTTTTAGATTATGAATTTCTAAGTATATTTCTTTACTAGTTGTATCTGTTACTGTATTCAAATACTATAATTTGGACGACTTTCTCTCTGTCTCTCTCTGAATATGCATGTGAGAGTGTGTGTGTGTGTGTGTGTGTGTGTGTTGCTGGGGATTAAAGCTTCATGCCTTCAAGGTAAGAACTCTATTGACTGAGCTGTGTCCTCAGCTCTGGAAGTCTTTCTTTAATGGTGTTTCCTTAGTGTCTTCTGTAGTGAATCGGAGACATTTGAAGACAGACTGCTGGCTATGCATTTGGTCCATATTTGAATCCTAACTCCTACACTACTTGATGCATGATTTGGGCAAACCATTTTAGTACTTAGTGCCTATTATTTTAACTGGTCAACAGAGAGTAATAACAGCTATATGATAGGGTTTTTGAAGATTTAATTAGAAAATGAAATTATATGAAGTATCTAATAATATATAAAATAGTAAGCATGTCATAAATGTTGATTATTAAGGGTTCTTTGTATAGAATTCCACTTGAACTTCTTATAAGTTGTCATTAGTCCAATTAGAATGATCTCTTAGTTAACTTTTTAAAATTTCTTTTAATTTTTTTTTTGAGACAGAGTCTCTCTGCGTAGCCCTGGCTGTCCTAGAACTCACTGTTTAGATCAGGTTGGCCTTAAACTCATAGTGCTAGGACTCAAGGTGTATTCCACCATGCCTGGCTTCTTGTTAATTTTTAAACAATATTTCCAATTTATATTTTTATTATTTAAAAAAATTTTAAGTTGTCTTTCACAAATTATTTTAATTTTTAATATTTATTTTTGGGTTGTGTTCACATGTGTATATGCTTGCCCTGGTTTGCAGGCCAGAGGACAACTTGCTAGAATGAGGTTTTTTCCTACCACATGAGTCCTGGAGTTAGAACTCAGGCTTTGGGTGTGGCGGCAAGTGTCTTTACCTGTGACTCTTGTTTTACTATTTATCCTTATATAAAATATCATGGAAAACTTTTTGTTCTAGGTAAACTCTAACGTCTCTGGGGTACAGGTTGGCAGCCTGCACACCAGCTCCGGAGGCCAGGATGGTCTGTAGAGTGCTAGTCCGCCATCGCTGTCCAGTCCCACCCAGACTTTGTCTAGCCACCACAGCACTGTTTCCCCAGACTTCTGGTCCCTCTTAATTCCCTCATCTTCTCTGCCTGTCGACCCAGGTAAAGAGATGTAGGGGTGACGGGTGCGCGATACCTCGCATGGCGTCAGTTCCTGGTTCATAGTGATGGTGTAACTTTGGTCTTTCCCTCTGTGCTCCGATCACCTCATAGCTGAAGAGTCGGGAGCTAACGGCATCTCCCTCACAGTGTTTTTGTGACGACTGTATGAGTGGCTGTCTGAAGTGCTTATTGAAGTAAATGCTATGAAGTATGTACTTATTGTTAGTAATTGCCCCGTCATGTAACATGTATAATTTTCATATTTCCTATAGTACCTGACATGACCAGCATAGTAGCATTTTCTGTTTACCTGAAGAGAAGTTACATACCATCCGAATTAGAAGGAAATGCGGTTGTTTCTTATTCCAAACCAACAGGTAAAGCATAAAGTGATTTACAAATTTATAAATTGAATTTAAGTTAAATGACTTGAGTGTTTAAAAAGAAAAGCAAACGGCCAAAGAATGTTCTTTTCTACTGCTAATTACTGTTTCACTCACTTTCATGCACTGTGTTAATGTCAGGTGTGTTCATATGACTTCCGTGCATACCGTCCTCTCCTCTCACTTAATAGCAAATATGATGTAATTTTATTACACTAAAAATGTTCTCCAGATCATGTCTCGTGATCTAACTATTTAAAAACTGTATTAGTGAAAAAAGCACAGGTCACTGCAGCATTAAACCACTCTGCAGTTATAGATAGCTTTTTAACTCCTGGATACAACCCACCCTACACACTAGAGTACTGAGAAACAGATCTGTTATGTTTTCATCTGGAGTTCAAGTCACTCTTCATTTTCTTAGATTTAAAATTTTTATTTTTAAAATTAGCCTACAAGTTTTAGATATCATTAGATTGTTCTTAGCGCTATGATTAGGCTCTCTGGAGTCTAGGAGTGATTATCCTGTTAGAAGCTTGAACTTGGTTGATTTTGGTGTGATTGTCTTTTCCTTTCGTGTGTGGTAGTTATTTTATAGTAACAGTTTGATGTCAACTGATCGTTAGAAAATAAACATTACTAGGTAATGCTTTAGAAGGTATTTCAGAGTGGTAGAGCTGGTAACCAGATATTGCAGCAATCTCATATTTGTGTTTTAAAACCATTTCTGGACAGTTTAAGGCTTATTTTTCCAGTTAAATAGTCACATAGTTTAAAAAACCCAATATCTCCATGTTTTTATGCTCAGCCTAGCTGCCTTGGCCTCGCTCATCACTGTATTCCCTGGTGAATCTTCCTGTTATCCACCGGAGTTGGTGATGCTCTGATAGAATTTTGTAGCTTAGGTCTATTTAAAGAACCGAGTTTTATTTGCTTTGTGGAGTCCTTTGATTTAAATAGTCTCGATGCTTATTTTTACCCAGCAGTGATCACTTTATTTCTCAAATTCTCAACCTTTAGGGCTGAATAATCACTTCTATGCTTCTGCAGATTTGATTTCCTGAGATGTGAAAGCTTGATAAAGAGTTGAAGGATGGCGGGCCTTTTGGTGATTTCTAAAAAGATTGTTGAGGTTTTAAATGTTGTTTTAACTTTGGGTTCTGAAACATGAAAATAAATATTTGGCCACTAACTCTAGATCTTTTATTGTTAGCATCGTCTGAGTAATCGTTACAGTATTCACAGTTGGTTGTAGAGATGGCCAATCTCTTAGTTTATACAATTCTTTCATTAATATTCCAGGAAAAGTACTGATACTGGTTGTAAAAAAAAAAAAAACAAAGGACCAACTAATGCCTTGTGGACAGCACACTCAAAAGGACATTCAAATAGTGTAAAACCAGCAGGGACCCTGTGGTTACAGTTACCATTTTGGTCACATTTCTTTCTTATGGCTAGAATTTAGAATAACATAAATTATTGGTAAAGCAGAGGTCTAGGCATGATTTTGTTCATATTTAGTCATAAATTAACATTGAAAGTGTGTAAAATAAGAACAAAAGACTGGCCTCAGAGCCCGAATGGGCATTACTCCAGAGTAGTCCCTACAGCTATCATGAGAAGAAAGAACTGGAACTATTAGTATTAAGGCCTTTACATTCCACTCTGCCTTCTCGCTCAATATTCTTCATGTCGCTTCAATACTGGTTTTTTGTTTTTAAACCATGTTTATACTGTAGTGATATTCTCATGGACTTTTGAGACCGGAGGTGCAAACGCGTTGTTGAATTTCATTTACTTAGGGTTTGCTCTTCAAATAAAGCTTTTGTTTTCTCAGCGGTGTATGTAGTATTCTTGTGAGTTTAAGTTATGTTGTAAACAGATGTGTTTCAGAGTCGTGTTGTAGCTTTACCATGGATAATTAATTTTTATTCTCTCTCTCCTACTGTCTTTTGCATTGCTTCTGATGGATAGATCGGAATCCTGATGGTAAGTTAAAAGATAAACGGGACAATGAATTTTCAGGCTAAAAATTGTTGTTAAACTCAATGATCATTACACCATGAATCAACCCTTTACATTATCTTATGCTGTAACAGACTTCTTTAAGGTGACGTAATGTTTTAATCTTGCTATGAAGGGCAGTGTGCCTGTTTCAAGACGGTTATCCTTATAAGTGAAGTGAAGCTAAGAAGAGAATGACTTTATAAAGATTTGCTATGTTTTTAGCTGCACATGTGTGTATGTATGTCGGGTTGGTGGGTGTATGTGCTTGTGTGAGTACAGGTATCCTGGAGTCTGGAAGAGGGCTTCCTGTTTTTGCAGCTGGAGTTATGGTTGGATGGGATCTGCCTGGTGTTAAGAACTTGAGTCCACTGGAGGAACAGTTTTGCTGAGCCGTCTCTTCAGCCTCAAAATGCCTGTGTTAAGAAACATCAGAAATGTCATTGGCAAATTTTTGCTTAAAAATTTAGTACATGCTCTTTATTAGATTATTTTGCCCGTGTTAAAGAATAGGGGATTAGAAATGCACATGTCAGTAAATTTTAAATGTTCTACATTCTCAAATAGAGTGACCTGTGTCTGAAAGAATGCTATGTGCATTACTATACAACTGTCCACTTGTCTCATTCGGAATTTCTGGAAGATTGGTCTGGCCAAGCTGACCTTGCCTGAGTCAGTGATGTTAGTCCCTTTGCCATAATACACACATGTCCAAGCTGTGCTAAGTGTACATTTCCCATAGATGTGAGCTCTTTAAGGGTAGAAATAAATGATTCTTCTTTGAGTTATAGAGTATCAGGGTACAAAAAGACATTTAAGTATCTCTTAATTTACTTTTCCTTTAAGATATATAGATTTAACACAGCTGATTA
>JAQHUG010000150.1:2396719-2533120 GCA_028555095.1 Dicrostonyx torquatus
GGGAGGCAGAGGCAGGCGGATCTCTGTGAGTTCGAGGCCAGCCTGGTCTACAAGAGCTAGTTCCCAGGAGAGGCTCCAAAGCTACAGAAAAACCCTGTCTCAAAAATCCAAAAAAGGTCTATTAATACATGTAATTTTTTTCCTTGAAAATTTTTTTTTCTTTTATGTGCATGGATGTTTGCCTACATGTATGTGTGCACTTTGTGCCAGTTCCTGGTGCTCGAGGCCAAGAGAGGGCATCACATCCCCTGGAACTGGAGTTACAGATGGATTTGCCTCACCATGTGGGTGCTGGGGATCAAACTTGGCTTCTCTGGAAGAGCAGCAAGTTCTCTTAACTTTGGATCCATTTCTCCACTCTCTCTTTTCTTCTTTTTAGAAATATTTATTATATATTATGTATATAGTGCTCTATCTACATGTTTGACTGCACACTGAAGAGTGCATCAGATCTCATTACAAATGGTTGTGAGCCACCATGAGGTTGCTGGGAATTGAACTCAGGGAGCAGTTAATGCTCTTAACCTCTGAGCCATCTCTCCAGCCCCTCTCTTTTCTTTATTATAGGCATGTACACACTGAGCCATCTCTTCAGCTTCTTTCCATTTCTGAAGCCCTACATTCTTCCTAGTTTCTTGAGTTTAAAATAAAGCCAATGTTTTTGATCATTCCTAGTTTTTGAATTGCAGAGGACAGGACACAGTTTCTGAAGAAAGTTTGTTTGAACCATTAACTTAGAAGTTAGTTGGATGTATATGTAAGTGCTGATGATACAAAGAGTTAGGACCAATTAGGCTTTTTCAATCAGGTTCAAAACTGTTCCAAGAGCAACACCAGAAAAGTCTTTATTTTAGTTTTTCTTGAAGCAAGTTTTCAATTTTCATGTATTTGGTTTGAACCATTAGCTTATAGTTTAGTTAAAGGTATATATATATATATATATATATATATATATATATATAATGTATTTATATATTTAGTCTTTATGTGTAGAGTAGCCAGAAGATAAAGCATTTTTGTCTTATTCATTTAAGATTAAAGAGATAGAAGAAAGTTTTGTTATTTTTGTCTGTTATCTATTAACTGGGGTTATAGCTTATCTATTATAATAGAGACCTATTTAAGACTTCATCTTCATAATTTGGGGAATGTATGTTATATATGGAAATTTCCTTAAAGTTGGCAAGGTAGCACTTTGTAATTTTTTATGTGTGTGGTGGAATTGTTAGCTGTGGCTTGGAGAGTGTCTTAGAGTGCAATACCATAGTATGTTGACTCTGAACATTTCATCTTTGTCAAGTACAAACACATACGCCTAGAGCCCTCACAGAGCACCAGGCAGTGATGCCAGTTATAATTTACATGTGGAATTCCAGAGTGAATTCGATATCTGTTGGTTAGGAAGAAAGTCAGAGCTGGGTAAAATGGATGGGGACTAGACCGTGTTGCGAAGAATGGCAGGTATGCTCCACAGGACCTGCAGGGGCGTTCCATTGCCTCCTCCAGCAGTAGGCTCCACAATGCTGAAGCTCTCTCCCTGTCGGAGGAGGAAAGAAGACAGAAAAGCACCTCCATCATCAGTGGGGATTAAGCTACCCAACCCAGTCATCTTGACACAATATATTTCTAATGTCAAGGCTCTCATCTGGGTCAGATAGCCGTATTTTAACTGCTTCTGCTATTCTAAAGCTCTCGCTGACTTCACAGAGTGAATACATTAGTGTGCGAACCCAACAAGTAGGGAGGCATTCTGAGCTTTCTGTTTCTGTCTGGGACTTCAGTAAAATTCACATTTCTATGTTTTGTTCCCACCTTTCATGTTATCTTGTCAAAAGTAGAATCCTAGAATTAAAAGGGAGCCAGCTGATTTTTAGGTTTAAAAACAATCCTATAAATTTAGTTTCATTCTGTTATTTCACAAAGATTGAAAAGTGTTTTAAAATAATTTTGAGAATTTAATGAATCAACTTTGTTGTTTAATTTGGTTACTTGCTTAACTGTCTCTGTATGAATAAGGACAACATTTTGGACTAAATGACTAGGCTTGAGTTATAAAAATTAGAGCTTAAAATTGTGATGTGAATTAATTGTGATAAAACCTAATTCTCCTAAGTAACAGTTCCAATATTAATGTGCAAAGTTGTCATAAATTTCAGAAAATCTCATGTGCATTGTACTTTCAGTCATAATTTATTGAAAATAGTTAATATAATTTGAATCCTCAATATGTAAGAAAGCTAAGGTTTTATAACGGCTTGGGTAGACCAGTTTGAGATATGATAATACAGAGTCTCATGAAAACTGAGTGTTCTTTGCTCTAATTTTAGCTGATAGTCATTGGCCAAGGTTAGAGCTTTGAAAAGCGTAAAGAATTGTCTTGGTAATTGAATGATTTTTATGGTGTCTGATGGGCTGGATTTTAAAAATACGCTGCTTAAAGATAGACCTCATGCCTACGCTTTTTTTTAACTCTTTAAAAATGTTTATCAATTCTTTAAGATTTTTATATAATGTATTTTGATGATATTCATTCCCCAGAATTCACATCTTCCTCCTCACTCTCCCCTCTATTTGGTGTCTTCTTTTTTAAAATCTCTAGCCCCCTAATTTTTTTTTTTTTAAGGAAGACTGTGTCATAGCAGACATCCTGGTTCTTTGGCTCTCACAGTCTTCCCATTTCCTCTTCTGTAATGTTCCCCAAGCCGTAGGTGTAGGGATTGTATTGTTGATTAACAATTGTATTAACTCGGGACAGGTACCCTAGGCTCAATTGTTCTTTGCATTTTTACAACTTGTGGCTTTCTGTAGTCATCACTATCTGCTGGGAAAGGAAGCTCTATTGAGAGGGTGAGAGCTAAACTTACGTGTGGTCCATCGAGAGGGTGACAGGTACACTTACCTGTTGTCCATTGAGAGGCTGAGAGCTACACTTACCTGTTGTCCATTGAGAGGCTGAGAGCTACACTTACCTGTGGTCCATCGAGAGGGTGACAGGTACACTTACCTGTTGATAAGTATTTGGAATGTTGTTAGAAATTACACTGGCTTAGAAAAATGGCAGCAGTAGGTTCTCTAGCTCTCATGGCCTTCCCTGGCACAGGTTGTTGGTAGTAGCAGACATAAATCCTCAAGTGAACAGTCCTCAAGTCCAGTTAGACGTCTGTTGGTTACCTCCAGGGTGGAAGCCACCACTATTGTACCTTTTAGAGTATCTTCCTTTTCTGGTCATTTGTGTGTGTGTGGTTTATAGGCATTACAACCTCCGTAGGACTCTTGATTGTTGTTTTCTCTTAGCACCTTGCATTGTTCTGTGCCGTACTGTAAGACCTCGGCCTCAGGTCAGTTCCAGCTTGACTCCTCCAAGTCCTCTTTCTGGGAGACAACCAAGGGCAATTGCAATAAATTGTATGTTGTAGGGTTTCTTGAAACAGCTTGAAAGGTGTCCCTTGTCAGGCACTTGGATTTTTGATAGATGATCTGTGTTTGTATGTGGGCAGCATTGTCACAACTGTGTAGCTTTAGTTAAAAGTATGTTTGTATATAAATACATTTATGTATATTATATATAATTTTAATTGACCATAAAGTATGATTTTCTATGGCTTTTTCAAGCACCTGTGGTATTATTTATTCCTCCTCCTTCCTCTTTCTGTGTCACCCCTCACATAGGTATGTCTTCCTCACCTGGTTTTCCTATTTCTTGTTTAATAGCAACCATGTCATACGGTTCCTCCCCACACACTTTTTTGTTTTTTTTTGACAGGATTTCTCTGTGTAACAGCCCTGTTTGTCCTGGAACTAGCTTTTGTAGACCAGGCTGGTCTCGAACTCACAGAGATTCGCCTGTCTCTGCCTATGAAGTGCTGGGATTCAAGGCGTGCGCCACCACCACCCGTTCATTTCCTCCCCTAGAACCTCTGCTCCCCTCCATACTCTGATGCTATGCCCCGCCTTCCTTGTATCTGTAGTTACCTCAGGTTGTCTACTGACATTGAAAGATTCAGAGCTAGGGTTGACAAGAGAAAACCCTTTCTAGATTACCTTACTCAATATAATATTTTTTATTTCTGTTATTTTACTTGCATTCTATCTCTCTCCCTTCATCTCTTTCATGCTAAAAATAATAATGACATAAATCTGAATCCTAGTGGTGCTTAGCAGTTGCTTGACTTGAGCTAAACAGAGGCAGGCAGCAGACTCCCTAGTGCTCCTGTTCAGAACACACAGTGTCTCTTCCTAGATGTTTGTCAAACATTCATTTTTCTTTTTCTTTTTGTAATTTCAGGAATTCCTCGGGTTATCCAATGTAAATTTAGACTTCCTCTGAAACTCATTTGCCTACCAGGTCAGCCTTCAAAAACTGCAAGCCACAAACTCACTATCGACACCAACAAGCCTCCTGTCAGCCTGCCTGGCCTCTTCCCAGGTGCGACTCAGGGTGCACTCTGCAGGGAGCTTGGGGGTGTTGGGTTTCCTGTGGAATACTCCAGCAGCAGGTGATAGAGGTGCTATCTGTACCTGTAGGGTGAGGACCCTCCCTCTCGTGTGCCTGTTTAGAGGTGAGCCGCCTAGTCAGTAAGGTGATAAGGTACACCTTTTACATTTTATCAACATTTTTATAATCTTTATTCTTGCTTCAGTGTACAAACAACACATGACTCTTTTCCAGGTTGGGATTTTTGGCTTGAAATACAGATACCGTTGAGTGTTGCTGTAGGCCTTTGGATACATACTAGTCTAAGAACACTGCTCATCATTACTGTCGCTTTTGAGGGTTGTCTTGTGGATGGCTGTTGTGTGGCTGTTCTGGTTGCTGAGTGGTCCTCGTGGCTTGTGCACTGATGAATGTGTTGGGGGCTTTCTGTGCATCTTGGAAGAGCTGCAGCTTCGGCACAGCTGGCACAGCATTGTAACCAGGGTTTGGAATAGACACTCACTTTCTGTTTTCTTAGAATTTTTTTCCAAACAATATATTTTGATCATAATTTTACCTTTTCTCACTTTCTTCCTGATCTTCACCAACACCCAACCCATGCAACTTCGCTTCGTCCCATCCACAAAACTGCAAAAATGAAAATTTAACAAGCAAAAGATAAATCAAACAAACAAACAAAAATGCCAAAACAGAATGAGACACCCCCCCCCAATCATAGAGTTTGTTTTGTGTTGCTCAGCTTCTGGCTGTGGAGACCACTTTGGAGTACACATAGTTCATATGCCCAGGGACTTCCCTATGTCAGCAGCTGCCAGCTGCAAATAGCTTCTTGGTTGGGGCAGGGAGCTCATGTCTGCCTCCTCTTCTTAGTGCTATGACCCCTTCTGGCTTGAGCCTGTGCTGGCCCTGTGCATGCGGTCACAGTCTCTGAGTTCACCTGGCCGTTAGTCCTGCTGTGTCTGGAAGACTCCTTGGAGTCATCCTAGACCTCTGGCTCTTACTACCTCTCTGCCTTCTCTTCTGCTCTATCTACTTTCTTAGGGATGGCATGGAATTCAAAGAAAAAAAACCTACGAATTGAATAGCCTTTTAACATACTTTATTAAAAGTTAGCTGTGTTCACTATGAGGTGTATCCTTACTCTTGTATTTGAGCTGTAGGATATAGAATCCAGACTATTTCTCATAAAATTGTGACATTTGTAGTAAGCATCCCTTTGTGTTATTATATAAAATGTTTTTTACTTGTTACTCATTGAATAGGGCTTATTTATGATGGTCCTTATTTTGAGACAGGGTCTCACTGTGTAACTCTGCCTGTCCTGAAACTCATTTTGTAGGTCCACCTGCCTTTGCCGCCTGAGTACTGGGATTAAAGATGTGTACCACCACACCCCGCCTGGACATAAGTTTTAAAAGCTTCATTTATATATTTCCATGAGAAATAATCTCTAAAATGAAATATTTTTTTAAAGCAATCATTCAGTTCTTCATTTTGAACCGAGTTTGTGTGTACATAGTGAGTAGTTATTTTTCTAAATAGTTTCCTCCCTGTTCTTTTGCTCGTTGTCTCCACCTTCGTTTCCTTCTTCCCCATCTTTTGTAACAATGTTAGACTGCACAAATGCATGAGGAACCACTCCCTTTGTAGCACCTTTCATGAACTGCCATGGACACAGCTGGAAATTAGACGTCGATCAGTAACAAATTTACTGATTCTGTTGCTAATGTTTAAGTACTGGATTCTGAGAAGCTGACTTTATTAGCATTAACAGAGCTCAACTGGAGATTGAATAGAAATGCAGGCTGTTGACCAGGGAGTTTATCTTGGTAAGACAGACTATGTATTTAAAAAGTGTGGTGGACCCCACATTTCTACTGGTTTGGAGCCTCTGTGGTACTGTAGGAGTATCATGCCTGTCAGCATTTACTTGTTCTAGAAACAACACACAGTGACAAATTAAAAGTTATTTTCCCCAAGACTATACACATGTACTATGTCTTTCTATTAATTTAAATACAATGTACATGATGGAGCCCTTTAATTATTTAAAGTAATTCTCACATCATTTTCAGTGCATAAAGGTTCTTCTATGTTGACATTAGGTACAGAGACTATTTCAAATCTACATATTCTACTGAAAGAAATGGATTAATGAGCTTCATATGAAAGAAATAACTTTAAATCTCTGTTTCTTCCTAATTGTCTACTTTTTTTGAAGAAATGTAGGACATATATGGAGTTATTTTAGCTTTATTACAAATAAATGAGAAGTTCAAAAAATAGATGAGTTCACACAAGGAACCAGCTAATAATTTACTATCCAGAAATGCATACGTCTATTTCTGTACTTTCTCCTAATATTGCTAACATAATTTTTGTAAGCATTGCTAAAATAATTTTTGTAAGCATCTACCCCTCCCATAAAGATTTTCTTTAACATTGTTTAGAAACATCTTTAGAGACCATAAATATTTCCATTTGTGACTTTAATTCTTACATGGTGCTTTATTGTAAATGGACCCCAGGAAATCATCTGACTCATATTATAAATTTAGGTATTCATATTGTAGTCTTGTGTGATAGGTTCCTTGCAAAAAACTATTCAAATTTATGGTCATTTCTTTGATGACGTTCTGAAAGTAGAACTGATAGGTTAAAGGTTAAGAATACATACATTAAAACCTTTTGATGTATAGTTGTATATATACATATATAGTGTAAAGTTGATTTCTTCAAGGACCAGAATTTGTGTTGCATGATTTTTCTCAACTCAGTATCACCATTCTGAGCCCCATCAATTGCAGGTGAGGCACCTTATGATGTTTGAAGGGTAGATGTATTAAGTGTATTTCTACTTCATGATATTTTAAATTTATGATGGGTTTATTGGAATCCAATCCCGTTATCGTAAGGGAAATGTCTATATTTAGTATAAAGTGAATACTGTTGATTCTCTAGAATATTCCAATAGGGATAATTTGTCTTTGTTTTGTTTTAGTTTTGGTATCCATACAAACAAAGCCTTTTCAAATATTGTGCATATGTGTGTTTTAAATATTAATAATGTAAAACTAAGCTTCCTATTTTAAATATTAGTCTTTATTCTGTGATTCAGTGGATGATTATTTTTCCCTTTTCTTTGTAGACTTTGCCAATCAGTCAGATGATGATCAGGTGAATGTAATGGGTTTTCGTCTCCTAGGTGGCTCTCGAGTTACTCTTCTTGCTTCCAGAACTTCTCGTAAGTAGAACCGTGCTGTTCCTATTGCTGAAATCTTCAGCTTGGGGCATTGTATTGCACCATGAACTGTGGAAAGGGTGCAGATGCTGTTAACTAGGTGTAAACAGACAAGAACCATGTGTGTAAGATATGAGAGTTGTGGGGACTTGATTATGTTATGGACATATACCTTTAGTTTTGGGGATGAAGGTGGTTTGAAAGGAACTTCAAAAATTTTAAATTGTTTTAAGATAACTTACAGTGATCTGGGTTTCAAGAACTCTTAAAATCTAGAATTAGTTTTCTTTTTTGCATATGTATGTATGTATTTATTTTTTTGTTTTATGAGACAGGGTTCCCCATATATAATTCAGCCTGGGTTTGAACTTGTAACTTTTCTGACTCAGCCTCTCTCATGCTTACAGTTCAGGCATATTCTACCTTGGACAGCTTAAAAAGTCTGTCTATCTATCTATCTGTCTGTCTATCTATCTATCTATCTATCTATCTATCTATCTATCTATCTATCTAATTTATCTGTTGTCTATCAATCAATATATCAATCATCTAATTAATCTATCATCTATCTATATATCATGTATCAGCTATATCTATATTTATCTTTATATCCCTATTTGACATTTTCTTAGTTAGGGTTTCTATTACTGTGACTGAACGTAATTTGGGGAGGAAAGGGTTGATAACTTAGGTCATGCTCCATCTCTGAGAGCCATAGGACAGGAATTCATGCCAGGCTCCTGGAGGCCAAAATCGAAAGCGAGGCTACAGAGGAGTGCTGCTTACTGACTTGCTCCTTGTGGCTCGATCTGCTTGCTTTCATGTAATCAGGACCACCTTCCCAGAGGCGCACTGTCCCTCATGGGCTAGACCCTCCTAAGTCAATTATTACTCAAGGAAATGCCCTCAGATTGGCCTACAGACATCTGGATGAATGCATTTTTCTCAGTTGAGGTTTCTTTCCTAGATAACTCTAGAACATGTCAAGTTGACAACACACACACCAAAACCACTGATAGAAATGAACATGAAATGAATGATTGTTTTTGGCTGAGACTAATATCAGATAGAAATCCAATAATTATATAGCCAAGATTGAATTCCAATTTAAATATACCTTATTAATTTAGCTGTTTTATATGAGTAAAATAATTGAAACTAGTTGATTTAAAACTTACGTTGTGTTTACTATACTAATGGAATTAACCTTACTTTTGCAATATACTTTCATAGAAATAAACAAGCTAGTAATTTATGTTTCATTGGGATAAATTGTGCGTGTGTGTGTACATTAAAATAGTTTGAATACATGCCAGTTTAAAAAAATCTGCAATGTTTTGGGTAGGGGTGTGGTTCAGTGGCAGGGTGCTTGCCTTGAGTTTGTGCTCCACTACTGCAAACTTTAAAAACCATCCTGTAGAGCCAGGCGGTGGTGGCGCACGCCTTTAATCCCAGCACTCGGGAGGCAGAGGCAGACAGATCTCTGTGAGTTCGAGACCAGCCTGGTCTACAAGAACTAGTTCCACAACAGGCTCCAACGTTACAGAGAAACCCTGTCTTGAAAACACCACCACCACCACCACCACCACCAAAAACCCATCCTGTAATTTTAGCAGTTGGCTTGCCCTTTGAACTGTGTACATCTTCAGTCATGTTGTCATGTTTTGCAGCTTTGCAATAACAGGATGAAGGAAGTGAAGACATCTTTGAAACTGAAAAATGTTAATAGGAACGTATTTCCTGATATTGGAATTGACTATGTTTCTACAGTTAAGATCACTTAAGCTTTTAGGATATATAGATTGCTGACTAAAACCTGAATGCAGGTAGATATTCTAGAGTAAAGCCCCAAAATTAAAAGTTACTTTGAAAAAAGAGAAGAAAACTCTATACTTTCTATGGTCTTTTTGATGAGTCATGACTACAGTCATTACATTGGCAATCACATAGGATATTTCTAAGATGAGATTTTGATGAGTCATGACTATAGTCATTACATTGGCCATCACATAGGATATTTCTAAGATGAGGTCTGAACTCTTGGCAAATTCCTAGTGCCCTGACCATTCTGCTAAGGCATGTGGTGGTGTTGTGTTGTGCTTGGCTTCACTCTTCATTTGGATGTTGAAATCATTTTGGTGCATTTTCTTATTTAATTTATCCAACTAAAAAATTGTCACCAATCTTTCTTTTGTAAACTGTAGAAATTGTGATTTGAGTTAATGGTGCTTGATTATTTTGAAGATTAATTTTTTACTTATATGTATATCAGTGTTTGCCTACGCACACATACATAGATACATATGTACACATATATACAGGTGTATGTACCATGCACATGCCTCATGCCACAGAGGCCAGAAGAGGTTCTGTCCCCTGGATCTGAAGTTACAGCTTGTTTTGAGCTTGTGTGTGGGTACAAGGAACTGAACCAATGTCTTCTGCAAGAGTAGTAAGTGATCTTAGTGGCCGAGCCATTGTTCCAGTCCCCGTTGCTTGTCTTTATAGTTACTCTTCAGTTGAAGCCATTTAAAGAACAAACTATCTTTCTGTGTCACTGAACATATTTATATCCTACAGCGTCTGTAGTTGTTCTATGTAGACAAGTGGCTCTTGGAGCATTTTGTTACCCTCCTATCCTTTACACTTCACCAACACCAGAGATATAGCCACCTTGTTCACATCTCTGCTCGTGGTCCTGCCTTGGCGGAACACAGGAAGTATTCAACAGGAAAGCTAAGGAGAGCGCGGATTGAAATCTGAAGGCCAGCTGCTCCATTTCTATGCTGGTTCTTTGACTTTAAAAATGTGGGTTCTTGTCTAGCAGAGGACTTTGTGATGAAGATGACCGTGGAAGTCAGACTATGGAGTTAAAGGAGAAATTGCTTCCCCTCTTTGCGCTCTTGGTGTATTGGCCCCCTTGGGTCTGACCCATGTTTGGCATTTTAGTTTTTGTAAAAAGCACACAGTGGTAATTCATAGAAAGAAATCTGGGTCATTCTGTGATGGTGCACACTTTTAATCCCAGCACTCGGGAGGCAGAAGCTGGTGGATCTCTGAGTTTGAGGCCAGCATGGTCTACAAGGGCTAGTTTTAGGACAGACCCCAAAGCTACAGAGAAACCCTGTCTCAAAAACCAAAACAAACAAACAAACAAACAAACAAAAACCACCAAAAAACCCCACAAAAATCAAAAAAAGAAAGAAAGAAAGAAAGAAAGAAAGAAAGAAAGAAAGAAAGAAAGAAAGAAAGAAATCTGGATTGCCAGATTTCTCCACATGGAAGGGACACAGTGTCTCTTCTCTGCACATGACCCTCATGCTGTATGGAATTGTCTTTAGCTCGTGGTTGATATTTGCTGTAGAGTACCCTCAATCACTTCCTTTAGAAACCTGCTTGACAGTCATGCATGCTATATGGCACTTTTAGTTTTTCTTTCTGTCAGCTGAGTCAAGGGCCTTGTACACACCAAGTCCTTGCTTCCCCTCTGAGCTGCACCCCTAGACCCAGGGAATTTTTGTAACTTCTTGTAACAGGAAGGATTTGGCAAGGCCAAACTCTCCAGTTGATGGGAAGGTATTGGAGCTTTGATGTTATCTACATTTTGAAAATAAAAGTGGCATGACATTGGTGTCTTGCAGGATAAGAAACTCTGGAGGAAATAGGCAGTGCCAAGTTTCCACAGGAAGTTCAGATCTTGTATGTTAGAGCGGAGCCTGTCATGTGTTAGGTTTTCCCTGACAGTGATTTGTTTATTATAGCCAAGCATTTAAAGCAGCTCTTGGATTTTAAAATGGAGAATTTCACATAAAATATGTTTATAGGAGTGATTGTAGACTGGGGCCATCAGATCCGAGCTGACAATGAGAGATGCAAAGATTATAGAAAATTGCTCTGTTGAGAAACTAATGGTGCCATGGACCAAAACTTGTGGTAAGGTTATAGTAGAAGGAGCAAGTGGGTGACACAAACCCAGGTGACAGCCTGAGAGCAGACTCGGTGCTCATGGCAAAGTCTGCACAGACTGCATACTGCTTTTTCCCCCTTTTCCATTCCTGCGTGTGGTGTGCATATGTGTGTACAGTGTTTGCATTTGCATGTGTATGTGCATACACATGTGGGTGCGGAAGCTCAAGGTTGATATTATTAATCTTGATTACTCCTGCACCTTATTCTTGGAGGCAGGATCCCCCAGTCTAACCCGGAGCTCCCCTGCACAGTTAGTCTGCTGCTCAGCTTGCTCCAGGCTGCCGTCTCTGCTCTGGGCTGCCTCTCCTCCTGGGCATTAACCTGGGTTCTGGGGATTTGGATTCAGTTTCTCTTGCTTGCACTATGAACACTTTAACTGCCAAGCATCTCCTCAGCCCTAGACTACATTTTCCTCTACAGAGAGGACTGTAAGGCCAGGTGTAGTCTTCGGGGAATGGTGGCTAAGCTAGAGAGACGGTCGGTGCGGATAAAAAATGAAGTTCCAAATGTGAGGGTACTAGAAAGGTCTGATTGGTCCTTAGCCCTCAGTGAGAAAAAGACCCACATCTGGGTGCATCTTGGTGAAATTTTAGAGCACTATAGACCAAGAATATATCAAATGGGTTATAAAAGGAAAAACAAGCTATTGACAAGAAATAAATCCGGATGATGTACTCTTTCAACAAAATTTCTCGTTTTCCAGATGTGGTGACACATGGCTATAATCTCAGTTACTCAAGAGGTATCATCAGGAGTTTTATGAGTTTAAGGCTACACTGGGCCACCTAGCAAGACCTTGTGTCAAAACAAGCAAGCAAGCAAGCAAACAAACAAACACTAGCCAACCAACCGACTGACCCACCACAGCCAACCAAGTATCCAACAAAAACAGCGTCAGTTAGTGTTGGACAATGAAAGTGTTTGCTCCCAGATGCAAGGAGGATGTTTCCCAGCTTGGGTTTCTGTTTCCTGCTAAGCTGGTGGTGCACAACGAGTGCTAGGTAGACCTGCCCTCTTTGTAGAGATTCACGTAAGTGTTTAAGGATGGAAGGGAACCAATACACACCAGGCTTTCCTATGCTCTGCTCGATTCGAACATGCCAGAGGGAACAAGTGAAATAAAATCAGGTTGGAAAGTCCTGTGCTTACCCACTTTAATTAGCATAGCAGAGGAGTCATCGACCCGTCGGCAAAGATGAGTTGAGCTCTGAAAGTGTCTTTCTTTTCGCTTTGCAGGAGAAAGCACATGTGAACTTGCTAATTAAAGTGTGTTTAGTGCAAGAGGTGTGCGAGTCTTGTTTCCTTCCTTCTTAGCAGAGTAGGTCTTTTATATCTATCACTCAGGGTATTGTTACACACAAGGCTAGCACATCCCCTGCAGAACCCATGGATTACAGCAGGAGAGGCAAATGGGTAAGGAGAATCAGTCCTCAAACACTGCTGATCTGCTGGCAATAGGAAGAGAAGCTGTAGGAGACATTGTACCGATCTTGAGATATTAGCATGAGAAGTGGGTAAAGGTCAATGCAGGAAGTAGGAAAGACATGGTCAAAGTTGACAGATGTGTACGGGTTTTAGACATAGTGAGTTTTCTGGCGTGCCTGGACCGTCACACTGTAGAGGCTCTGTGATATGAGGCCAAGCTTTATAGGTACAATTAATGATAATATTAGTCAAATCTGAAGTCATTTGATATTTTCCTTATACCCGGTGAGCAGTGAAAAGGGATGGTGATTTATCAGTTAGTATTTTTCAATTTCTTCACTTTGGGACAATTTGTTTATAATGCAAATCTAGCTTTCAAAAGGCATTTTGAAAAGTAAGTGTAGCTGTACCTCCGTAGATTCTAGTATTGAGGATGTTATATATTTTTGTTTTAAACTTATACCTACAGAAATTGTTTATAGCATTTCTTCCAAGTTCATGTCTAAATGCATTCATCTGCTTTGTCCTCTTAAAAAGTTTTCCTATGATATGATTATATGCGTGTGTTGCTTATGATTTAATATAGACTGTACTTGTATTGTTGAAGTTGAGATGATCTGACTTGAATGGGGTCTGGTGTGGTATTCTGTAGTCTGCTTAATTGAATGCACTATTTTCTCCAGTGTTTGGTGGAGTGGGGTCTGAGTGTTCGACTTAATTTTATTTGGAAGCTGAAGTGGTTATTTCCGCTGAGTGCTGCGACAGAACACAAAAGAAAAGGAGATAAACAAATTCAGTGTTCACTTTGGCAACTCTTTTGATTATTAGTATTTTAAGGCACATTTTAAAAACTCTAGGTCTTTTATCATAGATCATGAATAGAAAGCTGCTTTTCTCTTTTCCATAAAATACATAATGTGGAAAGTCTCTATGTGAAATGTTACATACTTGGATTATAAACACTAAGGAGATGGTTTTGACTTGTGGGCATCTGACGCATTGTTTCTTTTTGAATTTTGCTAGTTTGAAAAAAAAAAGCCAAGTTTAGAATATTATTTTTTTGGGCTGGAGAGATGTCTCTTTCAGAGGTCCTGAGTTCAATTCCCAGCAACCACATGTTGGCTCATAACCATCTGTATGTAATGAGATATGATGCCCTCTTCTGGCATGAATGGATAAATGTATGCAGAACACTGTATACATAATAAATAAATAAATAAATAAATAAATCCTTTTTTTAAAAAAGAATATTATTTTTCTTTCTGTACCCCAATTCTATGTTTTTGTTGCTGAATTTTTTTTCTCCTGAATATGCTGGTGATGGAAGGGAAACAATAACTTTAAGAGATAACTATAAAGTCACATATAAAATATGACACATGGAAAAGAAACAGTAACAGTAAGAGATAACTATAAAGTCACATAAAACATGATACATGGAAAATAAACAATAACAGTAAGAGATAACTATAAAGTCACATATAGAACATGTTTAAGTGTTTCACTTTTATATCTCTGTAAATTTTCTAAATTTACTATGTAGCCCAGGCTAGCTTTGAATAACCGGCCTCAGCTTTCTGAGTGCTGGGTCTCCATACCCAGCTTAACATGGAAGCGTTTTACCAAGCCTTGGGGATCTGTGTATGAGCTTGGCCCTAGTGACTCAGGCCTATAATCCCAGGTAGCTGGGGCACTGAGGCAAGAGGATCAGGAGTTTAAAACTAGCTTAGGCTATGGAGTTTGTTCAAGGTCAGCTAGGAAATGTAGTAAGACTCTGTCTCAAAAGTAAAAAGTAAGCAGATAATGGGAATACAGTTTAGTGATGGGGCACTATCTAGTGTGTGCACGAGGCCCTGGGTTTGAGTCTCAGAAACATCTCTGTATGCTTGGAGCCCAGCTTAGTGCTGATCTTGTCTAGGCATATCTTCTTCACCGTCTTCTCTCAGGCTGGCACAGGGCTGACTTTTTTTGCTCTGAGCACGGGCCATTCCCTCCGCCTTAAGGACTAGAAGTTTTGTACAAAGTGCTTAGGAGTGCAATTCGGATTCAGAGCACTAGTTTAAGTTTTAAAGTCTCGCTTATTATTTGAATGACTATGGAAAATTATTAACCATCTATAAGATGGCAGTAAAATTTTAAACCTATAAGGTGGCAGTAAGATGGTGAGATAATACATGAGTCGGCATGAAATGGTCCCTTAAAGAGAAGTATTAACTTTCTAGTACATTGTAGGTACTAAAGTTTAGCCTTCAGTAGTATTTTCATCATTGTTGCTATTATTGTTCTCTTGGGACGTACTGAGACTCTAAATAAAGGGTGATCTTGTGTTACTGCACTTTATAAGGAGCGTCTCATTAGTCTGATTTGTCCTCCTTTAAATTGGCTGCAGGTTTTTTGTATTATTTTATAAATTAGTTACTTAGTCCACTCATCTATTTTGATGGAGGTGCCATTTTGGGGTTAGGGAGATACCTGGTGCCAGGGAAACCCCCAGGAACTCATAAGGATGACCCCAACTAAGACTCCTAGAAATAGTGGAGAGGATGCCTGAACTGGCCGTCTACTGTAAGCAGATTGGTGACTTCCCTGAATTGCCATCTATACTCTATCCAGTAACAAATGGAAGCAGAGGCAGAGATCCGTGTACAAGTGCTGCGGTGAGCTCTGAAAGTCTTGCGGAAGAAAGGGAGGAGGGATTGTGCTAGGCAGGTGGGTCATGTTGGGGGAACCCTCAGAGACAGCTGACCTGAGCTCACTGAAGCTCATGGACACTGGACTAGGGAGCCTGTGCTGTACTGGCCGAGGCCCTCTGTGTGTGTGTGACAACCCTGTAGCTTGGTCTCTTAGTAAGTCTTCTAACAGTGGAAGCAGGACCTCTCTCTGGCACTTAGCTGGCTTTTGGTACCTGTTCCCCATGGTGGATCACCTGACACTGCCTTGACATAAGGGGAGGAACTTGGTCCTTCCTCAACTTGATATGCCATGCTCTGTGCCAGCCCATGGGAGACCTGCTCCTTTCTGAAGGGGGATGAAGGAGGAGAGGATGGGGAGGGAGGTAGATGGGAAAGGGGAGGGGATGAGAGGAGAGGACGGGAAACTGGTTGGTATGTAAAATAAATGAATAATGTTATTTAGATAAAAAATTAAAATAAAGACAGTGGATGTGATGTCCATGCTAACCTCTGTCACCTGCTGAGGAAACACTTTGATCTCAGGAGAATAGAGCAGCGATTTTGCATGGGCTGTGGCAGGCATACCCGGCATTGCTCATTCCATGTTGTGGTGGTTTAAATGAGAACTGTCCCCCATAGACATCTGTATTTGTTCAAATACTACTCCCTAATTGGTGCTTCTGTCTTGGGAGATTCTTTAAACTGTAGGGGGTGAAGCATTGCTGGAGGAAGTATGCCCTTGACTTTGAGGGTTTACAGCCTTGCTCTCCCCTTTCCTTTCTCTCTCCCTCCTTGTGTGGATAAAAATGTGGTCAACCAGATTCTTTCCTGTGTCTGCTGCCATGCCACACATTGTTCACCATTAATGGACTCTATTCCATTGACACTGCAAGCTAAAATAAAGCCTTTCTTTCCTTCTTTTGGTCATGTTATTATTGTCAACAACGGGAAACTAAGGAGTATACATATGTAGCAGAAAAAGAGGATGACTAGTGGGAATAAGATAATCTATCTTTCTGGGTTTGCTAATAAAAGTAAAGTCCTAAAACTAAGGTCAACATGTAGGGTGACGTGAGATTCCTCTTGTATGCTATGAATACCATTGGTTAATAAAGAAGCTGTTTTAGGCCTATTATAGTGCAGAATAGGGGAAAGTGGGAATTCCAAGCAGTAGAGGAGGAGAGAATAGATGGAGTCAAAGAGAAGCCTTGTAGCTGCCACTGGAGACAGATGCCTAATGCTGAACGGAATCTTACTGGTAGGACACAACCACGTGGCAATACACAGATGAATAGAACTGGGTTAATTTAAGATATAAGAGCTAGCTAGAAATATGCTTAAGCTATTGGCCAAACAGTATTGCAATTAATACAGTTTCTGTGTGATTATTTCGGGTGTGGGCAGCCAGGAAACAAATGAGCAGTCTCCAACTGCAGTAGTTTTTGTCTTTGCCAGGGTGCCATGAAAAATCCTAAGAAACACATCACATGTCTGTATGTTCTTTTATCCCAGTCTTTACATATTGTAAGCAGGAAAGTTGAAATAATCCTCATCCTGCCAACGCTTCTAATATTTCTTTCTTTAGAGTAGTGCATATAACATAACTAAGTGGTGGTGAATTAAATGGAATTTGTAACTTCTGAGATTTTTCAAGGGACTTTGTATAATAAGCTTGGAAGTTATAATGCTATACTTAGGCATCTGGTGAACAGTTAGACGTATTGAGCCTGTGTACGTTTACATAGATGTAACATTGTCATGTGGTTAAGATCAATGGTTAGTCTTTCTGTATTAGTAATTAGAATTCCACTTTCTTCTCCATACATAACTGGCTGAATGACCTTAATTAATTAGGCTTTTTTGAGACTGGACTTTTTTTTTTTGTTAAGAAGGGAATAGCATCATTGCCTTGTGAGACAGTTGAAGCTTTACTGACAGCAGGGTTGTGTACAACATTTATTGTATGACAGATGAGATCAAGCTATGATCCGAAGAACAGGCAAATTGAAACAGGTAGGGAAGATGTATGCAGTATGAATTCATGCTGTCTGCCACACCGCAGTGTTTGGCACCTCGCTGCTGCCCATCACAGCCAGTCAGCAGCATCATCACTGTCATGGCGTCGGAATCACAGCCATCTTGATTAGAGAATACACAGACCTTTTGTGCTCACATTTCAGGGAATAGAGGGAAGCAGGATTTTCTTTTCAATTTAGGGAAGTGTCAAGCTTAAGCTTCCTTTAAAATCAAAAAACTACTAGATAAATGGAAAACTTTGATCATAATTGCGGTGATTTGTGTAGAGTACCTTTTATCTCACACCAGTACAAGAAGTAGACCAGTGCCATCGTACTGCGCCTTTTCCATGACTGCTTATCTGTCAAGTCAAACGTGCCACAGCTAGGTTGTTCAGGCCTATTTACTGTTAGGGTCATGGTGAGAAGGGCTGCACTCAGCCACTCTCTGGCCCTCTTCCCTGGAAGGACATCTGAAATGGTTCTATGGTTGATGCAGAAAACAGCAACAAAGCAGCAGACATGTATTTTAGGACAGCAGCGGAAATCATACATACATTACAAAAAAGTAACATTATCCTTTAGTTGGTGTTGGTGTCAAGGTTGCTTGATAGCTTTCTGTTTCAGCAGTAACCATGTGTAATGAGATTTTTTCCTTTGTTATTTTTTTCTCCTAGAACGATACCGCATTCAGAGCGAACAATTTGAAGACCTTTGGCTCATAACAAATGAACTTACCCTCCGCCTTCAGGATCATTTTGAAAAACAGGGAATCAAAGATTTTGCATGTTCTTTTTCTGGATGTATACCCCTTCAAGAATATTTTGAGTTGATTGATCATCATTTTGAGGTATGCTATTAAACCAAATAACCTACACTTTGAAAATAAATCAAAGAGGAAGAGAAACTGCAGAGTGCGAATTCTCGGTACATGCTGCTAGGCACAGGCCCTGGGTTCTTCTGTGCTTGGTGGACTTTGCCCAGTTACTGGTCAGCTGCAGATATTACAGAGTGGCAGGCTGGGGCTAAGCTGTGGTCACCTTCAAACAGAGCTGGTTGAATTCTCCCACATGTATACTTAGTCCTTGACCCCAATAACCCAGTGCAAAACTAGTTGAGCCTTTCATCAGCCATTTGGCTAAGTTAATTCCAGCAGGGACAATTGAGGTGTGATTATAAAGTGATCGTTCTCCTTTTCATCTATAACAACCACTGCAGAGCTTCTGCATTGGAATGATGATTAACTGCATAAAATGCTCTGTTGTACCCACCTTAATGGGTGTTTAGTAGATATCAAATCATGAAATGTACGAAGCAATGAGATCCGGTAGTGGCTATGTTGCTCTGAATGTTCTTTCTCATATGGTGGCTTCTCTTGAGTATCTGAGCAGTGTCATTTTTATATCCTTTGAAGATTAATTTCATGTTTGGAAAGAGTTATGTTTTCTGAATGGATTGGATAGTGGCTATCATTATTTTAAATGTCGTATGCATTAAAGTCACCAGGTACATGTGCTGAATAGAGTCTGAGAACAGATTGTATAAGGAATCAAAGAAGGAATTTTGAAAGGATTTTGAATATCTAGCATTGGTTACTAGAGTTATCACTATTTTTAAAAAGGATTATTATTTATTTTTATTTTATGTGTATGTATGCCGTCCTTAATGTGTGTTTATATGTATCACATACATGCAGTTATCCTAAGAGGCCAGAAGAGGGTGCCAGGTTCCCTGGAACTGCCGTTACAGGCACTTGTGAGCACTGGTTCTGGGAACTGGTTCTGGGTCCTCTGTGAGAGCAGGAAGTACTTTTAGCTTTGAGCCATCTCTCACACCCTCAAGTGATCATCCTTAAAGGGGTCAGTAGTTTTCAGCCATTCCTAAGGCTCACATCAGGTGTCTTCTCTACCTTTTGTATTTTTTTGAGAGGGTGTCTTTCCAGCTAGACTGACTGGTCAGCTGGCCTCCAGGTTTTGCATGTCTCTCTCCCACCCCAGCCCTCACTCCAGGCTTTTTTGGCTTTTATATGGAGATCTGAACTCAGGCCATCAGTCTTCCAGAGCAAGCACTTTACTCACTGGCTGGCTTCCCACCCCAGCTGACAACTATTTTCTGGGTTAGTATGTATTTGACTCAATTGGCACCAAAATTGACAGTTTGGGAGAGTGTATCCAGGTATTTTTAAGGTGGACATTTTGAATTTTAATATTTCATTATAGGAATTCTGGATACACTTGCATACCACATACATGAAACTTTTCTTTCTTGTGTAGTGTTGAGGAGTGGAACCAGGGCCCTGCACGTGGTAGGCGAGTGCCTTTCCACTGAGCCACATCCCTGACCCCCACACTATTATCTGCACTCTTATTTCTAGACTAGATTTGAGGAGTGGAAGTGAGAGATGTTGTCTATCTTTGATGTTGAGGTGTGTTTCTGGTTTGCAGCAGAATGGTGGGTCTTGTTTTGCATCCATTCTGTTAGCCTGTGTCTTTTTATTAGTGAGTTGAATCTATTGATATTGGGTGATATTAATGATGAATGATTGTTAATTCCTGTTGTTTTGTTGTTGGTGGTGGTGGTTGTGTGTAGGTATGTGTGTTTCCCTTCTTTGGGATTTGCTGGTGTGAGATTATCTATTGACTGTGGTTTTGTGAGTGCTGTTAACTTCCTGGGGTTGGAATTTTCTTCTAGTACCTTCAATAGGTACTAGATTTGTGGATAGATATTAGATAAAATACTTTTTTCCCCTCCATTTATGGTGATTGACTGTTTGCCTGGATATAGAAGTCTGGGCTGGCTTCAGGGTCTCTTAGAGTCTGTAAGACAACTGTCCAGGCCCTTGTGGATTTTAGGGTCTCCATTGAGAAGTCAAGTGTAGGTTTGTCTTTATATGTTACTTGGTCTTTTCTCCTTGCTGCTTTTATATTCCTTCTTTGTTCCATATGTTTAGTGTTTTGATTATTATGTGACAAGAGGATTTTCTTTTCTCATCTCATCTATTTGATGTTCTGTAAGCTTCTTGTGCCTTTATAGGCATGGCCTTCTTTAGGATAGTAAAAATTTCTTCTATGACTTTGTTAAATATATTCTCTGGGCTTTTGAGCTGGGTACCTGTTGAGTCCACATAATGTTACTTGTATTTATGTCTTCAGGGTTGACTAATTGGCACTGGACAGCCAGTTGGTATACTCTTTGCTTGGGAAGATAACCTCTCCTGTTCTCAACTTTCCTCAGTTGCCTGTATTGTGTAGGGTTGAGGCATAAATGGGCTTTCCCCATCTGCTTTGGCATATCCATTGGTATTGTTCTTGCTCAGCTCATGTTTGTGCTGTCTGTGTTGGTGAGACTTTATGGATGTCGCTTCTGTTATTAGTAGGAGACACAATATTATAGACAGTTCCCTTATCTCCTGGCTCTTTCCACCCCTCCTTGGCTATGTTCAGTGAGCCTTTGGTGTGGAATGTTTTGCAAATGTATACAGCAGGACTTGAAACACAGCTCTGTATATTGCTTGGTTGTGGTTTCTGTAATGGCAAGAGAAGCTTCCTTGAGGAAACTCCCTTCTCTAAGGAGTCCCACTTCTCCTATTTCCCTGATCGGATCACTTGTACCCTGCCATTCCCTCTCTATTATTTCCCAACTCCCCTATACTGGCAATAGTTAAATACATTTTAATTAAAATATTTAATTATGTTATTTCCTTCTTTCTCTTTCCACTCTTGGGCGCCTCTCATGCCCCTCACTTCATCTTCTCCCGTTTTCCACTGCTCTCAATTTGATAGTTTCTTTTTATTTGATTATTATTGTGACACACACACATATGTATACACACATATATGCAAACTGATGAGTCTGCTTTTGGTGTGTGTGTTTGTGTGTATCGTTTCAGTGACTATCAGTTTGTATTTGGTAACCAATTAGGGTGTTCATAGTGTGGAGAGAAGAATTTTCTCAATAGATATTGTTATCAGTTGGTGGGACCCCATGAGATTTTTCCCTTTTCTGTGTTAGCATGTCCACTGATATTGTAATTCTTCAGTTCTGCTACTTAATTTTTGATAATGAAAGGTATCTTTTTCCTTCAGAGACTTTGCCTGGCTTGGTAGTGGTAGCACACACCTTTAATCCAAACATTTGGGAGAGAGGCTGGCAGATCTCTGAGTTCAAGGACAGCCTGATCTACACAGGAAAACCCTGTCTCAAAAAGCCAAAGAGAGAGAGGGAAAGGGAGGAGGAGACAAAGGAGGAGAGGAGACTTTGACAGGATTTCTTTTATTAATATTTTATGTCAAAGTTAGGAGATAGGCTGCTGATTCTCACCCCCTACCTGTCAGTCTCCTCTCTGGAGGCTACTATTGGTGTTGTATATGTCTTTCTAGAAATTTTATTTGTTTTATTTAATATACCACTAGAGAGTACTGAATTTCAACACATACTTTGCACAGTATTCTTTATTTAATAATATTTCCTCTTGAGCATTTTGTTGGTTAATATCTAAGTATAATAACAATAGAATATTGTTTGGATATCCTTACATGCATATCATTGCTAGGAATTAGATAAAATATTATTAGATTATTAGGTCAAAGGCTATTGTTTAAGAGCATTGTGGGTAAGTGGGTTGGGCTGTGGTACAGTCGTATATTTTTGGTACATGGAGGCAGAGACAAGAACATCTTGAATTTAAAGTCACTTTGGGGGTTACATGATTAGACTTTTGCACAAAATAAATAAATAAAACTGTTATTAACTTTTCTTGGTAAAAACTTCCTATTTTTCTCTTTTTTCCTTACTAATTTCTGTTGGCCTGTAGGCCTTTTACATTGGCTGGCAGATGTTGGCTGGACACTATGGCATATTTTTTCATGCCTATAGATATTGCTCTTACTTTATGCTGCTTGCTGTTTGTCTTATCACTTTGCTTACAGTGTTTAATCATGCAGGATTAATTTTCTATGTATTTGTGTAGCAAACATATGTGTGCGTTCATGTGTATATACCAATTTGCGTGTGTGGTAGTTTGAATGAGATCATCCCCAATAGCCTCCTTGATCCCCCAGTTGGTGGAACTGTTTGGGAACGATTCGGATGTATGGCCCTGTTGGAGGTGTGTGCGCAGGGCTGGTTTTTGATGCTTCAAAAGCCTCCTGCCATCCCCATCATCTCCTGTCTGTGTTGCAGTGAGGTGCGGGATGTGAGCTCCCAGCTGTCTGCCGCCACGCCTTCACCTCACTAGCGTGGACTCTAAAGCTCTGGAGCTGGATGTCCTAGCAGTCATTTCCTGTTGTGAGTTCCTTCATCGCAGTGTGTTGTCACAGCAGTGGAGGAGTGTATGTGGCTGTGCATGTATGTTGGGAGATGACTATGGACACTGGATATCCTCCTCGATTCCCCCCCCGTCTCACTCATCAGGACAAGCTCACCAATTCTGGCTGTGCTAGCTAACCAGCTTGTTCAGGGGTGCCCTGTCTCTGTGTCTGGGTTGCGACTAGAGGAGGCCAGCACATCTGCCTTGTTTATACAGGGTTCTGAGGATTCAAGCTCTGGCCTTCAGGCTCATGCAAGTCTTCTACCCACCCAGACTTCTCTCTTGACACTTGTTTCCTTTTTTTTTTTTTTTTTTTTTTTGGTTCGTTTTGTTTCCAAGACAGGTTTTTCTGTGTAGCTCTGGGTGTCCTGGAACTCGCTCTGTAGACCAGGCTGGCCTTGAACTCTCAGAGATTCACCTGCCTCTGTCTCCAAAGTGCTGGGATTATAGGTATACGCCACCACTGCCTGGCTTCGTTTGCCTTTTTTTTAATACTGTAATTTAGATCACTCTTGTATTTGTATATATTTGTGATGTATGCCAGTGGCTTTTGATTCAAACAATAAAAAACTGAGATTATAGAAGTGAATTCAAATCAACTAATCTGGGCTCATAGGGGCTCACAGAGACTGAACTGACTACCAAGGAGCCTTTGTGGGACTGACGTAGGCACTCTGCATGTATGCTACAGTTGTGTAGTTAGTCCTCTTGTGGGACTCCTGACAGTGGGAACAGGGATTGTCTCCAACTCTTTTACTGACTTTTGGAACCCTACTTCTCATACTGGGTCACCTTGCCCGGCTTTAATACAGGGGGAAGTGCTTAGTCTTATTGCAACTTGGTCTGCCATGTTTTATTGATACTCAATAAATAAGGAGAGCTTCCCTTTCCTGAATGAACATGGAACAGGAGGGGATTGGAAGTGAGAGGGGAATGGAGGAGAGGGACTTGGAGGGGAGCTTGGAAGATGGAGGCTGCTGCTGAGATGTAAAATAAATAGATGAGTAAAAAAATTGCTATTCCATGAAAGAAAAAGAAAGAAATTTAGTTCTGGTACTTCTGTGTCTGCTCTTTTATTCTCTTTGTTATTTGGTTCATTGCAAAGAGAAAAAACAAAATTATAAATTTTCTATGTATCTAGTTTTTTTGTGTTAAAGACAGTCCCCAATGATACTGTGACATATTCCCTAAGTTTCCTCTTACCTACTCTCTTGTCTATGTAGTCAGATACCCAATGTCACATAGTCCTAATTCCCATTTCTCTGTACACTGTTTAAATCTATCCAACTCTTTGTAAAAATTTTATTACACTGTATATATTTTTAACTTAAGCATCCTTCTTTCTTTATTTTTGGCTTTTTGTTTTTTGGAATGTGTTCCTTTATTGTATCTATGTAGCCCTAATCTAAGAAATTACTCCTTATAGCTGCGGATTAATGGGGAGAAATTGGAAGAGCTTTTATCTGAAAGAGCTGTACAATTCCGGGCCATCCAGCGTCGGCTTCTAACAAGATTCAGAGATAAGACACCTGCCCCGCTCCAACACCTGGACACCCTGCTGGATGGGACGTACAAGCAGGTCAGTGCGTACTGGTGGCAACTGTCTGTTTCACCATAGAGTCAGGCACCCGCATGCAAAGATATGCTGTGCAGTATGGCTAGAACTGTTGTATGATTTCTGGTGTAGGCCATAATTGTCACCTTTATTGTCTATTTCCCAAGCAGCTACCATATACTCCCAGTCTTTGTATGACTGTGGTGAAGACTTTGGCCCCGTCATGTCTTCCTGGGTCCTCTACATGGTATCACTACTTTGTTTTAAAATTAGCATTGGTGGTATATATGCTCTGAATTTTTAAACTGAGGTTTTGAAAGGTTCTGATAACTACATATTCCTGTGTGCCTGTGACCAGTAATGTAGACATATCCATGTGTCACTGCCTTGGTCTCCCCGAGAGGTGACAATTTTAGAGGACTCTAGCCTGATGGTTCCGGGCAGGATACGGGCATTGATTGCAGCCCTGCCCTTGTTTAGATTTCCTTGTGTTCCTCTGTGTGGATGTTCTATCTGATGGGATGCTGTGTTTAGTCCTGTCTGTCTGTCACCACCCCAGCTCCCTCCTCTCACTTTCACCAGCACCCAGCTCTGGTCCCATCACTCTGCTCTGTTTCCTTGCTGTGCCTTCCTCAATGCCTCCCCCTACTCTGTTATGTTGATTCGGAAAGTGCAGATCAGATATTTTCCAGAGTTAGTTTTCCTGAATGAAGAAAAGAGCTTATTATCTGTGTTCTGGTAACACCTGAGCTTTGTGAGAATTTCATGCTTACTTGAAAGTTCTCAGCCATTTAAGAGCCAGTGCACAGTGACACCCAGTAGGATCCTGAAGACTGTTGGTCTTGGAAGAAGATCCCAGCTGTGGATCACCTGGGTGGCATGTCACACACTTTCCGCACCCTCGGAGCTTTGTAAAATGGATATAGACTTAGACTACAACCCTGCTCTACTGAGATCTGCTTGTTCTGCTGCGTGTGAATGTGTTACTCAGTTCTCTCTGATTTTATCCTGTCTTTAGCTCTATGCACCTGTCACCTGTACTACGGCATCACAAAAATTTCACTCCATGATGTGTGTAGGAGTGTCTCATGATTGTTCTACAAGCCAGACGGCAGATTGCTCCTAAACAGTTGTGTGACCTCTAGGCTAAGCACCGGGCCGTGTCTGTTCTGCAGCACTTTCTCTTTAGTTTTAGTGCACGTGTTCTCTTGTTGTTGCCGTCCCTCTCTTCCTTCCTCCTCTGTTCTCACTCTTCTTTGGCCGCTTGTCTGTTTCTCCTTGAGCATCCTTCTGTATCAGTGACAGTATTCGGGTGAGCATCTCCTCCACGGAGGGCTGCACAGTGGGCTGGTGAGGAGCGTTGTTTCATACTTTCCCAGTGCGATGTGGAGCAAGACTTCCCCCCTCTTTTGTACATTTAGATGCTGGGTTTTAAATTCTTTCTCTGCCTAGCTTCAAGGTTGAAATTTACACTTGTAATAATAGGTACTAAGTGTTCAAACCCATAAATTTTTAATTTAAATGTTTATTTTAAACTTTCATTATTTATAGATTAAGAATGAACGTTTTTTGAAGGAAAAAAAGAATACTGTTAGGGATTTGCTTCAATTTTCATGTTCATTGCCATTCAATTTTACTATATGTGTTCATGTTAAATTACAGTAAAGTACTGATTGAACACTTAATTTCTTGAGCATAAAAGTCTAGTTCCTTTAACTTAATTTTAATGATATGATTAACAGGAATATACTTTTCCGAAGAAGATTGCAGCTATTCTTAGTGCCGAATCCCTCATCTTGTTCTGCGTCATTTTCTCAGAAGTGGACTACTCTTATCTGCTTGGAGTCTTTCCAGAAACTTCTTACAAAATGCATTTGTAATGAGATGATTTGTGAGGCCGGAAGAACCCGGGAGGAACATCACACTACATGTATCGGTGCACCTCTCTGCTCTCTCACTGTGTGTGCTGGTGACGTCCCACGTGGGTGGGTGCAGAGGTCTGCCCCTTTTCAGTGGCTAAGGGGATTCTGCAGCCTAGAGTTCTGCCATACAGATGACCCACAGTTGATGAAAGGAAAATCTCACTGTTTAAAAATTAGTATTTGATAATTTCATACATAATAAGATGAAATGTGATCATATTCCCCATGTGTTTCTCCCTCCAACTCCTCCTAGGCCCAATCCACCCATCTCTCTCTCTTAACTTTATGCTCTCCTCTTTTATTAATAGCCCATTAATTCTGATTAGTGCTGTCCATATGGACATGTATATGGTGCCATCCACTGGCTCATGGGCAACTTAATCGTAGCCACATCCTCTTTCCCTCAGCTAGGATGTTCCGCTTTCTGTTCCGAGATACACCTGAGCCTTGTGGAGCAGGGGAAGGAGATGAACTGAATCGTCCCATTTAGAGCTGAGAAGTCACAGCATTTTGGTCAGCTAAGAGTATCTATCTGTGCTGCTGCCTCCTACACGGGAAGTTTCTCTGACCAAGGCTGAGTGCATCCCAGGTCTATGGGTATAGATGTAAATGTTTAGAAGATAATTTGACAGCATTACCATTTATCAAAATAACAACAGCATGTTCTGCCTTAGAGCCTAGAACCTCCTTAGCCATGGGCTTTCGATCAGCCTTTTAGTCCCAGACATGAGCTTCTTTCTGTGGAACGTGCTTTAAATAGAAGCAGAAAGTGGTTGGTTACCCATAACAGTCATGCCACTATTGTACTAGTGGGCACCTCTCGCCTATTAGGTTGATACTGTACCATTCAGGGTTGTAGCAAGGAGGCCGCTTGTTGGTTCCCGGCTGCCCGGATAGCTTAGACCTGAAATAATCACACAGAAACTGTATTAATTATATCACTGCTTGGCCCATTAGTTCTAGCTTCTTATTGGCTGACTTTTACATATTAATTTAACCCATTTCTTTTAATCTGTGTATCGCCACGTGGCAGTGACTTACTGGCAAAGTTCTGGTGTCTGTCTCCGGCAGGTCTACATGGCTTCTCTCTAACTCTGCCTTCCTCCTCCCATGCTATAGACCAAGCCAGTTCTTTATTCATTAACCAATAAAAGCAACACATAGACAGAAGGGCTTCCCATAACAATCATGTCCTTTTCCCCACAGAATCCCTCATCGCACCTTCTGACACTGTGAAAGCTAACTAGCAGGGAGAAAGTTTCCTGGTCAGTTTGGGATTGACTTCTTTCTGCCCTAGAATTGAAAATGGATGGTGTCTTCAGCAGTAGTGTTCAACCATGGAGTTATATGAGTAACCACAGGCAATGACACTAAAAAATCTTCTTAGATCTGGGGTTGAGTCTACCCCTGAGGAAAGTCCCTCTTGGATAAGTCCACTTGGATCAAGCAGGCATATTACACCCCTCCGTGTCACACGTCTGTGTTTTGTCTTCTCATCTGTGTCCGTTGCCTGGCTTTCCAGGGGTAAATGAGCAAGTGAAGCATCTGTCTATACTAACACCCCATTTTAGGATCCATGGCAAAACTATTCTCTGACTGTTAGGTAAGATCTCACTTTGTAGCCCGGGCGGGTCTCCAAACTTAATGTCCTCCCCAAGTTCCTGGATTATAGGTGTGCACACATGTGTGATGTGTTATCAGAGCTTTGAAGTGTTTTTCTTTTGGATCTATATGGAATTACCTGTGTTATCTTCTTTTTGGGTTCTTTCTTTCTCTTGAGTGTGCTTTCAGTTTTGTTGATCCTGGTGCAGTTTTTATGGTCTCAGCTGCAGTCGGCGAGGAGCTTTGAGCTGTCCATTGAAATATGCACTGTTTCCCCTGACGCCTTGTGTCCAGGTGGCTCTCAGTGTCACCGTTCGAGGAAACAGTGATGATTTTCTTTTATGAATATAGAGGAAGAATCAAGCAGTTTTCTTTTTTAAAAAAATATTTATTTATTATGTATACAATATTCTGTCTGTGTGTATGTATGTCTGCAGGCCAGAAGAGGGCACCAGACCTCATTACAGATGGTTGTGAGCCACCATGTGGTTGCTGGGAATTGAACTCAGGACCTTTGGAAGAGTAGGCAGTGCTCTTAACCACTGAGCCATTTCTCTAGCCCTCAAGCAGTTTTCTTAAGTGGCAGTGCTTTTGCCCAGTGTGTCTCCACACACTCAGTATTTGCTCTATGAGTGAGCATCCTCTTGTCACTTATAAAGACAAATTTCTGAAATCATGCTTTGCTGAAGGCATCATCACAAAGAAGAAACCACAGAAACCTTCCTCATGCCCGTGCTACGTAGCATGTTCAGAGGGAGCTGAGAAGTGGAAACTCATTTTTCTAAATGGCCTGATTGGAGGGCTCAGGCAGACTGACACAGCCGGGCAGGTCATACAGCTGTAGATTCTTGGCAGAGAAAATATTTTCTGTTTTTATTTTAATGAGGCCGTGTGTGCTGCAGTTAACTGTGAACCAGTCTTCTGCTGAAATGCCTCTGTGCAAATCGGACAGGAGCATGACGAGTTTTGATTTTCTTCATTTCCTGTTTTCAGAATTATTAAACACAATTCTATAGAAGGTATTTTTTTTTTCTTCCTTAAAACACATATTCCTTTAGGACCTGTGAGCTGGCACATTTGATAAAAATGCTCTCCACTGGCCCTGATGGCCTGAGTTTGATCCCCAGAATCCATACTGGAAAGAGTGAACCCCCTCCTGAAAGTGGTCCCCTGACCTCTCTACTTGGAAGTCATGGCAGCCAGGTGTGAGGCTTGGCAGCCATGTTGTACTGGCATTCAGCTGAAGGAGCTGGACGCTGCTGCTCCCCTTCCCTCCTTACTTCCCCTTTCTTCTTCAGTCTAGGACTTAGCAGGCGATAATCTGCTCACAGTGAGGGCGAGACTTCCCTCCTGAGCTAAGTCTCTCTGGAAACACCCTCACAGACACACCCAGAGGTGTCTCCTCAGTGAGCCTAAATCCAGCCACGTTGACGATGACCTTTACCCACCGCAGGGCTTGCTATGGGTCTCTGATGTACAGGAATATGAGAATTAAGGACTCTGTCCCAGTCATTCTGCCTGTGATCTAGGCCATTCATTTGCTTCTTGCTGACTGTGTGATCTTTAGCAGATTACTTGGAACAATCAAAAAGAAGATAAAACGCACACCCCTAAGCCTCAGTTTCCCCACTTACAGAATAATGGTGTATATAGCACCTCCTTGTACATATATAAACACATAAATTGCTTTGTGTAGTGCTTGGTGTACAAGAGCTCAACAAATTTTAAGTGGTATTTAAGTGGTAAATACTCTTTGTGGTCATGTGACTAATATATTGTGCCATCTTAAACATGCTGCTATTAATTGATCAGCAAAGGAGCTTTCAGTAATATACTGTCTTTGTGAAACTCTGTTATATACCAGCACTGCAAACTGAGACCTTAACTAAGAATGTTGAAAACCCTTATCCTTACGGGCATCTCCAAAAACTCCTAAGCCAAACTGCTCAGAAACTTTGGCTGTAGGGACGTGAGGATTGTGAGCCCAGGTGGCTGACTTCAGCTTGTTTCATTTCCAAAAACTTTGCTCCAGAACAACATTTCTCTCTTCCTCTCTTCTTTCTCCTCCCCCCTCTTTTTTGCAAAACTATTATACTAATAGTAGTTTTACCATCAGATAGAAGCTTTCCTTGCTCCCACTCCCTTCTTTTCCTTTCCCCCTCTCTACCTTCTTCCTTTCTCTGGATACAGTGCTGGGATTAGAACCTAGTGCCTTGTGTCTCCTAGCCATGTCCTCTCTCACACAGCTGTATTCCCAGACACAAATGCCTGTCCTCAAGGTTTGGTACGTGTTTGGATTGCTGCAATTTTGAGTGATGGGCTGCTGTGATTGCCATTTTTCTCTTTCTTGCTTACCATTGTAGCTGAGCATTCTTCAGATTTTATGTGGCCATTCGTATTTTGTGTGTGATTTACCTCTCACATGCCTTTATTCATTATTCTATCAACTTGTTCTGTTTTCCTTCTGTTGAATACATTAGTAGTAATATTTAGGGTGGCTTTATCATACATAAAATACTTTAGATGTTAGTCTTCCTTGCAGTCTTTATAAAAAGTTAATATTTTATAGAATCATATGTTTAAAAAGTTTTATGAAATTTTTGTTTGTTTTTTATTTTATTTTAATGTCTTTTAAAAATAATTTACTTATTTGTATTTTATGTACATCTGTGTTTTCCTACATGTATGTTTGTGTGAGGGCATCAGATCCCTTGGAACAAGAGAGTTATAGACAGCTTGAGCTGCCGTGTGGGTATTGGGACTTGAACCTGGGTCCTCTGGTAGAGCAGTCAGTGTTCTTAACTACTGAGCCATCTCTCTAGCCCTTAATTTAATGTCTATTAACATGTAAAAATCTTTGAAATATTTTCACAGTAAAAATACATCTTTTGCTTTAAGTTCCTCCTCTTAGGATAGATAGATAGCCTTCCAAATGTCAGGAGTGCAGAGGTATCACCTTATAATTTATTTTAGCATTTATACTCCCTCATTCTTTATATACTTTTAAGTTCCATCTGGACTATATTATTCAGTTTAGTGAGACTCTAATCTCCCTGCCAAAAATGGTGAGCTAAGTTGCTCAGCCCCAGCTTCTTGCCTAGCATGTTCTCTTTCACACTGACGAAAGTGCTACCTATATCATTTAACAGCTTTGCTGGGTAGCAAACCATCCCAGACCTTAGTGCATGCAGCAATAGCCACTAGCATCTCTTGTTCCTGACTCCTTGGACCAACTGGGCCATTCTTCTGGGGCCTTGCTTACCTGATGTTGGTTGGACTTACTCAGGTGTCTGATGGCTCATCTGGACATAGTATGGCCTAGGGCATGTATACTCACACATTTGGCATTTGTCTTGAAGATAGTTGGGGTCACCAGCCCATATACCTCATGGCCCAATGGACTGGCCTGGCTAATTTATCTGGTAGCTCTAGGTCCAATGTTCAAACTCTCTCTGTGGCTTTCTCCCTTCCTCCCTCCTTCCTTCCCTCCCTCCTAACTCCCTCCCCCTCCCCCCCATCTTTCTGACAGTGACCTGGAACTCACTTTGCTCCACACACCATCACACCAGGAGATCAACTCATGATACACGCACATGGGAGGGATCTGGCTTCCCGTGAACAGAGATTTTTCTAATTGCCAAGCACAGTATCAGTACTTAGTTTGTATTTTAGAATTTTGGGGGAAAATCTATCTTTTTGAAGGAACTTTCACCACTACTTCTAGCTTTGGGCCATCGTGTTAGAAGAAAGTATGCTCATGGTCTGTCTCTCCACCCCAGTTTTTATAACCCTAAATATCCTCATTTGTAAAACTGAAATACCTCAGTGTATCAGAGGACCTGAGAGAAAAAGGGGAAAGAGGTGAGGCTCAGGTTTATTCAGTTCAGTCTGAGGAAATTTTGCTGCTGACTTTAGTACTTGAAGTTGTCTGGAGCAGGTGGCAATAGTGTTGCAAGTTTATGCGTAAGAACCTGAAACTCTGAAGGAAGTTGCTTGATGTCGCTCAGATGTCACACCTATTCCAACATTCTGGATGTTTTTTGTAGTCATTGCCAGGTGGGAGTTAGATACCCAGATTTTCTTTAGCATAAATATGGTCAGGTTTGTCTGTGAGCTATTCGTCCGTGCTCAGGGGTGTATGTGTCTAGTCATAATCTCCTTGTGTCTGTTTTCTGTTCACCTATCACTATCAGATAGTGCCCCTAAATCCTGGTGCAATCCTGAAACTCGAGTATCAGAGGAAGAGGACTCGGTTTCAGTGCCATCCCAGAATGCTAAGATTCATTACCTTCACAAGAAAAGCTTCGAGAAATCAGCTCTTTCAAGTTATAAGGATTTCACATACATTTGCTGGTTAAAGCAAGGCTGATTGGTAGCTTAACTTCAAAGGGAGCTTAGACTTAGCTTCTGGCTTGGCTTGTGTTTGGATGCTCTTTGTGTGCTGAAGCCCTCCACAGAACACTAGGTCTCTGTTTCACAGAAGGGAGTGTTTACTGATCTGAGCTGTGTCAGATGCCTGTGTGATGGAATGGTTGATAATCGTTAGTGCTCTAGAAAGGGCTAGGCACTTTTTCTCCTCTGCAAAATAGAGGTTCTAGTAGGCATAATTTTAAACAGAAGGCGTGTAGTTTGGGGTTTGCTATTTGTTACTTTTTCCTGCACTTAAAACTTCCTTCCACTCCGTTTATTTGTGTGGCAATGATATAAAAAATCATTTTAAGTCATGTGGAAGTCTAAGAGCTTTTGGGTGCATAGCTTTTAAATGAGCGCACTTTTGGTGATGAATCCATCCAGAGGCCTGCTCCACTCTGCCCCTGGGGAGGAGACATGGTCTAGAAGACGGGAAAGGTGCAGCTGAGACATGATGCTGTGGCTGCCCAGTTTCCTGTGTCTCATCAAGACGCTGTGGAAGTTCTGTCTCCAAAGGCAGTCGAACAGATGGAGAAAACAGTGCATGGGACTTTACACTGAGCTTTAGGCTGAGTGAGGGTTTAAAGCCTGGAAAACACTGAAGGACAGTAGAAAGAAAATGTGGATTGTGTGTTTGCACAATGTGATGCTACTCAGAAGCTCACGGTGGGAAATCCGCTCAGCTGCTGCTTTGGTATGAGCTACGGCCTTCCCACAGGTAGAGAATGCCTGTGGTTATGTCTAGTACGAAGCATTCACATAATTATTTTAAAAACTAAACTCAGAGAGTCCGGTTTGATCACATGCTTGTTCCGTCCCATTCCAGCTGGATTTGGTGAGCTCCCATTAGATCAGGCACACTGTCTTAGTGGGTGGACCAGCCCCTCGTGGTCCTGACTTCCTTGCTCATCTTCTCCCTCCTTCTGCTCTTCAACTGGACCTTGGGAGCTCAGTCCAGTGCTCCAGTGTGGGTCTCTGTCTTTTGGACAAAGGTTCTATGGTGATACTCAAGATATTCATCAGTGTGACCATGGGACAAGGCCAGTTCAGGCACCCTCTCCTCTACTTCCCAAGGACCTAGTTGGGGACATCCCTGTGGACACCTGGAACCCCCTCTAGAAGGTCTCTTGCCAACCCTAAAATGGCTCTCTTACTTAAGATATCTTCTTCCCTGCTCCTATATCCACCCTTCCTCCATCTCAACACTCCCACTCTCCCAAGCTCTCCCCAATCCTCCCCTTCTCCCTTCTCTCTCCCTCTCTCCCCTTCCCCCCACCCCCACCCTCTCAACTTTTGCCCAGCGATCTTGTCTGCTTCCAATTTCAAGGAGGATCTACATATGTTTTTCGTTGGATTCACCTTATTATTTGGCTTCTCTAGGCTCATGAACTATAGGCTCAATGTCCTTTGTTTATAGCTAGAGTTCACTAACGAGTGAGTACATACCATATTCATCTTTTTGGGTCTGGATTATCTCACTCAGGATAGTGTTTTCTGACAATGGGGGCTGACTGAGAAGCCATTAATAATGGCACTGGGACTTGTTTCTACAGCATGTACTGGCTTTTTGGGATCCTAGTCTGTTTGGATGCACACCTTCATAGGCCTGGATGGAGTGGGGAGGGCCTTGGACTCCCCATAGGGCAAGGTACCCTGCCCTCTCTTAAGTGGTGCCGGACAATTCTGTATCCTGTCAATCGTGTTTTAAATAAATGCTGATTGGCCAGGCAGGAAGTATAGGCGGGTCAACCAGACAGGAAGTAGAGGCAGGGCTAGGATAAAGTCTGGGAAGCAGGAAGCTTCCCTGACATTCCTGCGCAGATCTCCAAGGAAGCAGCATGTGTCCCTGTCCCAGCTGAGAAAAGGTACCGGCCATGTGCCTGGCATGGATGGGAACAATGGGTTAATATAACTTATGGGAGCTAGTAAGAAGCCTGAGATAATGGGCCAATCAGTTAATAACCTAATGTAGACTCTCTGTGTGATTTTCTTTGGGGCTTGCTGGCTGTGGGGTACTGGGCAGGACAGAAACCCCAACAAGCAGGACCCTCATGTTACACTTAAGACTGGACGGGGAGGAAGGAGGGTGAGTAGGGGAACAGGAGGGGAATGGGAGGAGGGGAGAAAATGGAAATTTTGAATGGAAAAATAAAATTAAAAAAGAAAAAAAAGAGCAAAAAAAATAAGTAAAAGAAAAAAACTAAACTCATAAAAATATGTCATGTAATTGAAGAAATCAAGGCTAGAAAGATGGCATTGAGGGTAAATATCGTGTTGCATAAGCCCAAGGACTCACAGAAAGCCAGATAGGTGGTGGTAATCCGAGTGTTCCTGCTGCGAGGCAGGAGGAGGAGACAGGATCCTTAGAAACTCAAGGGGCAACTAGCCTGGTGGACAGCGTGAAGAGCAACAGAGACACTGTCTCAAGGTGATGGTGAAGATAACCTGACTCCCAACGTTGCCCTCTAACCTCGAAAACAAAGTGAAGCATGGCATATGTGTGCTTCCCAGCGTTCATACACATGAGTACCTTCACACACACACACGCACGCATGAATACATGCACGTACACAAATACACATACATTCAGAAACACACATAATTTTATGAAATAAAACAAATTATGAACGATATGTAGTTAGTTACAAACAATGACACAAAACTTTCTATAATATATTAGATAATATGATAATAAATTCTGTACAAATATATATTTACATATTTGGAGTAAGTGAAAAATTGAATGTGGTATATAGTTTTAGAGTACTTAAAATTCTTTTAAAAAGATTTGTTTTTAAAATCACAAATATAGGTGTATGTGTGTGTATGCATGTCTGGGATATGTGTACATGTGAGTGCAGGTATGTACAGGGTACAGAAGAGGGAGTTGAATCCCTGGAGGTGGAGTTACAGATGATTGTGAGCTGTTTGGCATGGGTGTTGGGAACCCAACCCAGGTCCTTTGGAAGAGCAGCAAATTCTCTTAACCACTGACCCATTTCTCTAGCCCCATGACTTCAAATTATTAAACAATTTTCTTTTTTTCTGGAGTATTTCTTCTTTTTAAAATTGATTTTATTGAGCTCTACATTTTTCTTTGCTCTGCTCCCTGCCTCTCCTCTCCCTCTTTTCAACCCTTTCTCATAGTCTCCATGCTCCCAACTTACTCAGGAGATCTTGTCTTTTTCTACTTCCCATGTAGATTAGATCCATGTATGTCTCTCTTAGGGTCCTCCTTGTTATCTAGGTTCTCTGGGATTGTGATTTGTAGGCTGATTTTCTTTGCTTTATGTTTAAAAACCACCTATGAGTGAGTACATGTGATAATTGTCTCTCTAGGTCTGGGTTACCTCACTCAATATGATGTTTTCTAGATCCATCCATTAGCCTGCAAATTTCAAGATACCATTATTTTTCTCTTCTGTGTAGTACTTTATTGTGTAAATGTACCACATTTCCCTTATCCATTCTTCAGTCAAGGGACATTTGTTTCCAGGTTCTGATTATTACAAACAATTCTGCTATGAACATAGTTGAGCATATGTGGCATGATTGAGCATCCTTTGGATATATATAGATATCCAAAAGTGGCAGTGCTGGATCTTGAGGAAAGTTGTTTTCTAATTTTCTGAGAAATTGCTATACAGATATCCAAAGGGGTTGTACCAGCTTGCTCTCCCACTAGTGATGCAGGAGTGTTCCCTTTACTGCACAACCTCTCCAGCACAAGTTGTCATCAGTGTTTTGATCTTGGCCATTCTTACAGGTGTAAGATGGAATCTCAGAGTTGTTTTGATTTGTATTTCTCTGATCACTAAGGATATTGAGCATTTCCTTAAGTGTCTTTCTGCCATTTTAGATTCCTCTGTTGAGAGTTCTCTGTTTACATCTGTACTTCATTTTTTATTGGATTATTTGTTCTTTTGATGACCATTTTCTTGAGTTCTTTGTATATTTTGGAGATCAGACCTCTGTCTGATTTGGGGTTGGTGAAGATCTTCTCCCATTCTGTAGGCTGTCGTTTTGTCTTGTTGACCATGTCCTTTGCTTTACAGAAGCTTTTCACTTTCAGGAGATCTCATTTATTAATTGTTTCTCTCAGTGTCTGTGCTGCTGGGGTTCTATTTAAGAAGTGGTTCTTTGTGCCTATGTATTCAAGTGTACTTTCCACTTTCTCTTCTATAAGGTTCAGTGTGGCTCTTTATGTTGAGGTCTTTGATCCATTTGGACTTGAGTTTTGTGAATGGTGATAGATACGTGTCTATTTTCATTCTTCTACATGTTGATATCCAGTTATGCCGGCACCACTTGTTAAATATGCCTTCTTTTTTCCATTTGATATTTTTGCTTTTTTGTCAAAAATCAGGTGTTCGTAGGTGTATGGATTAATATTTGGGTCTTTGATTCAGTTCCATTAGTCCTCCTGTCTGTTTTTATGCTAGTACCAAGCTGTTTTCAGTACTGTAGCTTTGTAATAGAGTTTGAAGTCAGGGATTGTGATGCCTCCAGAAGTTCTTTTATTGTACAGGATTGTTTAGGCTATCCTGGGTTTTTTGCTTTTCCATATGAAGTTGAATACCATTTTTTTGAGGTCTGTGAAGAATTTTGTTGGGATTTTGGTGGGCATTGCATTGAATCTTTAGATTGCTTTCAGTAAGATTGCCATTTTTACTATGTTAATTCTACCTACCCAAGAGCATGGGAGATCTTTCCACTTTCTGATGTCTTCTTCAATTTCTTTTTTTTTTCTTTTTTGTTTTTCGAGACAGGGTTTCTCTGTGGCTTTGGAGCCTGCACTGGAACTAGCTCTTGTAGACCAGGCTGGTCTCGAACTCACAAAGATCCGCCTGCCTCTGCCTCCTGAGTGCTGGGATTAAAGGCGTGCGCCACCACCGCCCGGCCAATTTCTTTCTTCAAAGATTTAAAGTTCTTGTCATACAAGACTTCCACTTTGTTTGGCTAAAGTTACTCCAAGATATTTTATGCTCTTCTTCAATTTTTTTCTTTAAAGTTTTAAGGTTCTTGTTATACAAGTCTTCCACTTTGTTTGGTTAAAGTTATTCCGAGATATTTTATGCTGTTTGTGGCTATTGTGAAGGCTGATGTTTCTCTGATTTCTCTCTCAACCCATTTATCATCTGTGTAAAGGAAGGCTACTGATTTTTTTTGAGTTAATCTTGTATCCTGATATATTAATGAAAGTGTTTATGAGTTGTAGAAGTTTCTTGGTAGAATTTTTGGGATCGCTTATGTAAACTATCATATCATTAGCAATTAGTGAGAGTTTGACTTCTTTTTTTTTCCGATTTGTGTCTCTTTGATCTCTTTTTGTTGTCCTTTTGCTCTAGCTAGGACCTCTAGGACTATATTAAATAGATAGGGAGGGAGAGATTGGAGAACCTTGCCTTCTTCCTGATTTCTGTGGGATCGCTGTGAGTTTCTCTCCATTTAGTTCAATATTGGCTGTTGGCTTGCTGTATATTGTCTTAATTATGTTTCAGTATGTTCCTTGTATTTTTGTTGTCTCCAAGACCTTTATTATGAAGGGATGTTGTATTTTGTTGAAAGCTTTTTCAGCATCTAATGAGATGATCATGTGGTTTTTATTCTTTAGTTTGTTTATATGATGGATTACGTTGACAGATTTTTGTATGTTGAAAGATCCCTGCATCTCTGAGATGAAGCCGACTTGATCATGATGAATGATGGTTCTGATTTATTCTTGGATTTGATTTGTTGATATTTTATTTAGTATTTTTGCATCAATGTTCATCAGAGAAGGGAGACTGCTTGTTGGTTTCTAGCCTCCCGGCTAGGTTAAACCCGAAATAATCACACAGAAACTGTATTAATTAAACCACTACTTGGCTCATTAGCTCTAACTTATTTTTGGCTCACTCTTACATCTTAATTTAATCCATTTCTATTAATCTGTGTATCACCTCGTGGCTGTGGTTTACCTGGCTAAAGTTTCTTGGCCCATTAGCTCTAACTTTTTATTGGCTAACTCTTATATCTTAATTTAACCCATTTATATTAATCTGTGTATCACTATGTGGCTTACCAGCTAAAGTTCCCAGTGTCTATCTCCAGTGGCTCCATGGCTTCTCTCTGACTCCACCCTTCTTTCTCCCAGCATTCAGTTTCATCTTCCCTGCCTACCTAAATTCTGCCCTGCTGTAGGTCCAAAGCAGTTTCTTTATTCATTAATGGTAATCACAGAATACAGAGGGAAATCCCACATCAAATGTTCATGAGTGAATGATTTTCATTTGGATAACAATTTGGTGCATGTTGAACTAACTTTTCTACAATGATGCAGCTATGCCTTAAACTACTCTCCACTTTAAATAGTTGCTAGGGTAAGTTTTATGATATGTGTTCTTGAGAAAGGGTAGGATCACAAATTTATCACCTTCATTAATGCTCAGTGCTTTTGACTGCTATTCCATATGGAAGTGGCTCATGCCTTTTCACTCAAGAGAGTGTTAGGGCTGAGTGTTGTACTGAGATGAATGTATGGGTCAAAGCAATGATCTCTTTCCCTGTCCGACAGACCTGAGAAATATACAAAACCCTTGCTCAGTAATTTAGAGTTCACTTTATCTGTGTAGGAGTATAGCCTTGAATACAAGTTACAAAATTTGTTCATAATAAGTATGTGGTTATAGATAGTATCTTCTTATCTACAGTGTCTAGGCCAGTGATCACTAACAGAAATATACCCAAGCCACAAATCTGAGCCATTTATGTAATACTTAATTTTTTAGATGCCATATTAAAAGAAAAGTGAAATAAATGAAATGATTTTAGCATATTTGATGTAGATATGTTACAATGTCATTTACACATTTAATGAGATAAAATTATTGCTGGAATGTTTCACACTTCATTGTTAGCCTTCACAAGCCTGACTTGTTTAGACTTTTACATTTCATGTGTTGAGTGAGACTAGGGTCTGTTATTGGAATTTCTGTCCTGCCCAGTTTCCACAATTGTTAAGTCCCAAAGAAATCACACAGAGGTCTACATTAGTTATAAATTGATTGGCCCATTAGCTCAGGCTTCTTATTAACTCTTACAACTTATATTAGCCCATTATTCTTATCTGTGTTAGCCACATGGCTCTGTACCTTTTTGAGTGAGGCAGTCACATCTTGCTTGCTCTGTGGCTGGACCAGGACTACAGAAGGAATTTCCTTCTTCCCAGAATTCTCCTCTCATTAACCCGCCTTTATTTCCTGTCTGGTTGTTCTGCCTATATGTTATAATTAAGGCAGGGGCAGGTTGTGTTCCCAGCACCTGAGAGGAACGTGGGCCCATTTGTTCCTTCCCGCCTGGCTCTCGGCCGCATGGTTAGATTATGCCCGAAATAACCACATGAAAATTGTATTCATTTAAACTCTGCCTGGCCCATTATCATTAGTCTCTTATACATATTAGTCTAACCCATATTTAGAAATCTATGTGTCACCACGAGGTGGTGACTTATGGGAAGAATCTAACCTGCATCCATCTCAAGCTGGAGAATCATGGCGTCTCTCACACTTCCTTTCTTCCCCACCCACCTAAGGGCTGCCCTATCAAAAGGCTGAGGCAGTTTCTTTATTCAACCAATGAAAACAGCAGAAATACAGAAGAACCCTCCTACACCACCTATAATTCCTGCCTGCCTACTGGCTAATCAGCGTTTATTTAAAATATAATTGACAGAATATAGACCATTGTCCCACACCAAGGGTCTGCTGTACAGCACGATTCTGCATAGGGAGAATTTTATATCTTTTCTTATAATGCATTTCATTGCATTTATTATATGTATGTATGCATACATGCATGTGTATATCATTGGAATACACATTCCATGGCAGGAATGTGGACACCCAAAGACAGCTTGTATAATTTCTTTTCCACCTTTCAGCGTATGAGTTCTGTAATCAAACTCAGGTCTTTGGAGCCATTGTGTAGTCCTATTGTCCCTCTGTTATCATTTTTTTTATTATCATCCTTTAAAGTTCTCATCCACAAGAAGACTGTCACACAATGAATTTTACTCAATTAGTGTCAGTATCAGACAGTTGTGTGGCTCGCTTAGGTGGCTAGGGAGCTACCATCTAAATCTTGTATTCTGGTATTTTTGTCTGTGTGTGAAGTCATCAAAGTTCATCAGACTTGAGTCTTGGTCTTCTAGACTTTGGCTAAGGTGCTCCATCTCCCTTAACCTCGTCATTCCTCTTTCCTCCTAGGCTTCTTAGAAGCTGCATGAGCAATATTACCCTGGTGCTTCTCTTCTCATATTCTCCAGAGATATTTATTTTATCTGTAGCATAATTATATAAAGGGACAAAGAATCTTAAATTTTCATCAGCCCAGGACTTCAGAAGCCATTGCTGACTTGGGGTCATTTTGTGGCATCCCTGGAGTGTGACAGGCTGGTTGGCATTTGGTGGATGGGCCTCGATGATGGTGTTCTAAGTTACAGGGCTTTGTGAGACTGAGTTGGTTTCAACCAAGATGTGTATGCATGAAGCATTGTTATAATGCTGAAGCCTGCTCCTGGGTTTGGAGATGACAGTAGTGGCAATAGACCATCCATCTAGGGAAAGCAGATCTATTAGCATTTCCATTTTAATATTCATCTGGGATACTTTACTTCCCTGGGGCCTTGTATGTCTCTTATAAATTGAGTGCATACCTCTTGATCTGCATGCTTTTCAATCAGTGTTTGAGTTTCTGGTTTCTAGTGCCATCCTAGATTTGTAAATTTAACATTGGGATTTTTATCTGAGTGAATTTATCAGATTCAGAAATATGACCTGCAATGGGAAATAAAGCACTCAAAGCCACGAGTGAGCAGGGCTCATCCGCTGCTCAAGTTTTGTTCTGCTTCTTTGATCTTTTTTTTTTTAAAGTTGGCTCTTTGAGATATGCTCAGAAGTAAGATGTTTCTAATATTACAATAAACCTATTAATGGAGCCATTATAAGAAAATGAAAATCTTACCTTTCTGTGTCAGTGATGAGAGAAAAATACAAAAGTGACCTCCAATTTTCTGTAATTGTATGCCCTTTCCTTTCGTATATGTTATCCATTTTCCTAGTTAACTCTGTCTAGCACAATTATCCCCTTTGTATCTATTTCTGTAAATGGAGTTCTGAATGGTTTGAATTGTGAGTTAATGATTATTGTAACCCTCTAGACCTCTTGCCCCCCCCCTCCATCCTTTCCCACATCTTTTGGTTCCTCTTTAAATAAAGGAGCACAGAGCCTGTTTCCAAGAGATATAGCTTTGTGGTCTTTCCCTCTTTAAAAGACCACCTGTGTGTGCTTCTCTTCGCCTAAGTCTGGTTGTCTTTCTGTGGTTGGGCTTTCGTGACTTAGTGAACCACTTTACGTGTCGGAGTCACCAAGGCCCAGGGAGGGGTCTTCATCAGATGTTCTTGTTAGCCCTCATGTAGACATAGGAGCAATCAGGCAAAAGTGACTTGGTATAACTAAGAGAAAAGATCTTTGCCTATTTAATTTGGCGCCGATTTAAAAACATTTTCACTGTTTCTGAAAACCATAAATGGAGTATTATTCATTAAGATCAGCAACTGTTCCCTATCTGACTTACTTCACTGGCTCCCTAATGGCTTATTTATATTTTTGTTTTAAAGTCTCCTCAGTAATTTTTAGATTTCTTATATCTGAATATTAGATTTCAGTGAAGACTTACCTCCCATCCAAACCCAAATATGGCTCCCCAACCTTTAACATCATTTGGGTTCTGCTTAATATTTTTGTTTGGGTGATTCCTCAGCCAGTGAGCCACATCCTGTGGAAATCAATATGTATGGACCATATTCTCCCATATTTCCTCCGACCTTTGTGCCTGTGAGCTAGGTAGGCACTGAACCACTGAGCTGTAACCTCAGCTGAAGCTCCATGACTTGCTTTAGAGGTTTGTAAGAGGATCTACTGCTGGTCAATGGGATCCCTGATCTCAAAAGTCCAAAAGGTCTTGGTCTGTACGGTCAAACACATCATGTAGTGTTGATCCGTTAGATAAGATTAATCACATTTCTTCTCAGTAGGTATAATTTGTTTTGCTGTCTAGTCCAAGACCTTTTGGGGGAACCTATTGTCTGTCACATTAACTCAAGATTTCTTATTATGCCATTCAAATGTTTCTGAAGGGTAGGACTCTGGTCTTTTGAATCTCAGCTCTTATTTCTCTAGAAACTATGCAGGTCAAGACAGCCTATCTCCCTAAGAGACCAAGATACCTGTCCTAGGAATGTGAGGGCTAGAAGACATTGTCTCTTGTTTTCTTTTTTGAGAGAAACAGGATCTCTCACCATTCCAGAACTTGCCTAGTCGGCTATGCTGGTGAGTTCATGAACCCCAGAGATCAACCTATCTCTGCCTCCCTGGCACTGGATCACAAGTGTACTGTCACACTTGTGTTGTAGGGTTGGACTTGAGTATTGTACTTCTGAAATTTCTTTAAAAGTTTACCAAAGTGTTAAATAATTACACAAGTGTTAAATTACATAAGTGTTAAGTGAGATGCTTAATATTTTCGTTAGCCTCATTTATTCATTACTTCCACACATTAAAAATCATAATATCACTTTGAACCCCATGAATACATTTACGTATAAAACTGTCTATAAAAATAGGTAGTATGCTGGAGAGATGGCTCAGTGGTTGAAACATTTGCTGTTCTTGCAGAGTTACCCCAGTGTGGTTCCTTGCATATCCATGGTGGTTGACAACTGACCGTAACTCTAGTTTCAGGAGATCTGATGCCATCTCCTGGTGTCTCCATGGGCACCAGACATTTATGTGGTGCACAGGCATACATGTAGGAAAAATACTCATTCATAAAAAAAATTCATGTTTTGAAAGTAAGTTAAAAAAAAAAAGATCTTTACCACCCCCACATCGGACAGAGGGTAGAAGGGGAGAGGGGCAAAGAAAAATATATAGCTCAATAAAAACAATTTTAAAAAGAAAGAAAGAAAAAAATAAGGAAGGAAAATTCCAAACAGCTTTTTTAAAATCTAATTTACATATCAAAACCCATAGATAATATATTACCTGGGGATTTTAAATAAATCTTTAGAGTAGTACACCCATTTGCCATAGCCCAGTTTTAGAGTGTTACCGTTTTTCTGATGTTCCTTTGTGTCATTTTCCTCAGTCCTCAGTCCTAAATAACTCAATGCGACTGTCAGTTTACTGTTTGTATATTGGTGTTTTCTAGATTTCCATAGAAATGAAATAGAAAGCATATAGTCTTTTCAGTTCTTTCACTTAGCCTAGTGCTTTTGAGGTTCATTCGTGTTGTAGCACATGGTTGGGACTTGGTCCCTTTGTTGAATGCCATTTCATTCATTTGGTATCTCATGCTTAGTTTACCGGTAATTGCCTGATAGACTGTTTCCAGCTTTCCCTCACTGTATGAAATAATGCTGTAGAGTGTTTGTGTGTATGCGATTATACAGACGGATGCACGCGTGTGCGTGCACGCGCGTGCGCACACACACACACACAATGACTAGGAATAGAGTTACAGGGTCAGGTAAACTGCTAGCCTTTAAAAAAATTTTTTTGTTTTTTGTTTGGTTGGTTCTTTTTTTTTTCTATAGTGACTATAAGTATTATATTTACCAATCATAAAAAGGGTTCTTATATGTTCATATCATCTCTATAATTCTTGGCTTATAGAGTTTTGTTTGGAGGATAATAATATGATGAGATCTGGCCCGGTGTTCTGAAGGTGGTATTTTATTGTAGTTTTAGCTTTATTTACCGAACAGTTAGTGATACTGAGCAACTTTTCCAATAGACCCTGCCCTTCCTCCATTTTTGATTTGGTTGTGTTGCTTTTGTTATTGAGTTGTTAGAAGAATATCCTAACCTCTCTCCAGATGTTCCCTCGACTTCCTAATTCCCTGAACCAAACTCATTAAGTTTTGCAAGTGACTGTCATGTTTAGCAGTTATGTTTGTAACTAAGTTAACAACAGTGGGTGCTGGGGTCCCGAAAGCTCTTGCTGACACTTTGTGTGATTTGGCTTTAGGGCACCAGCTTTCTTTATGAATTCCTTTTGCCAGATCTGGCCATCTTCTTCTTATCTCACCCCATAATACCTAATGACTGTTTTCTGTGAGTAATAGTACCTAAGAACTGAACCCTTGTTCCCTGACATTTTCTTAATTGTGTACATCTCTACACTCATTCAAGTGTATACATTGCTTCTTCCTTAGAGAGTTGATCTATAAACAAAGTTAAGTGACAGTTTTAGTGACAACAATCTTACTAATTTTGAGTAAATATCACTTGTTCCAAAAGCCCAGGCCAGAAAGATTATAAACTATCTTAGAGTATAGTAAGGTGAAGGCGTCAGTGACTTAGATGACCTAGGGTGCGCTGAGCGATGACCCAGCCTCCCATGCAGGCATCTAAGCTGCTGGCCACACCTGCTCCTAGGTATCCTTTAGAGAAGAGCGTCTACTGGCTGACTCCTTCCTCTATGCCATCCTTACTCAGAAAGTTTCCTTTGAAGTTAAGGGAGCCATGCAATAACCTTGTTCACGATTTCTCAATTGCTTTAAGCTTTTAACATGCTAAGAACAGTATTTAATGTTGTTTGTTAATTTGCTGTAATTTGGGAGCAGAATGAAGGATTTTAAAAGTGCCTTTGCTATTCACCTCCCTTATGTGGCTGGACCATCACAGTCAAGGAGAGGCTGACGTGCTCCTGATTAGGAATGGTGTGATTATAGAGAAGGTTCAGTTTGGGTCGTGCACACACAGAGCGGCTCACAGAAGACATTTAAAATGTTTCTTTTTCTCTTGCCTTAAATACTTTGAGTATAAAGCAGACCCTATATATGCATATGGGAATAATTAAATTCAGAGATGCCGTGGTTGTTAGCCAGAAAGGATGCCTGGAATATGTGGATAAGCTTGGATATTTGTTTAATGTTAATTGGAATATTGGTTTTCAGTTAAAGATGCCAAAGCTTTAGAAAAGTAATTGGATTTAGCTTCCTATTTAGCAAACTACTTCAAATCCCTGAAGTATTCCACATCCGAAACTAATTTTTCTTGATTGTATCAAGTCTACTCATGAACAGAACAAGGGTTGACATAGTTTTTTAATATTTAAAGTCTTTCTTGACAAGACTTCAGCGCTGTTGCCTGTCTGACCCTATGGTCAGGCACAGTGAAGCCAGGCGCAGGCTCCCTGCTCTCCAGGGTAAGTGCATAAACCCGTCCTTAGTTAAGCCACATGTTCCCTCTTCCTGCACGCTTACATCTACCCTGAGTTGCTGACCATTTTCGAGGAAACATCAGAAAATGACATATTAGTTCTAATGAATTCTGTACACTTTATATATACTCTTTTGTATATTTCTGCAGATATATATTAGGAAATGCGTTTTGTGGTGGTCTTGTAGTGGGGCAAGTCTTGACATCTCCAATGTTTGAGTGATAGGTGTTTGCGGTTAGTGAACAAAAGCCTCATAAAAATAGAACCTTTGGTCATTGGAAGGCAGGTTAAGTGATTGCACTAGTGAAAACTCATTGGAGAGCTAGTATGTGTAAATCTGTTTCACTTGGAAAAGGTAGCTAGAAGTATTTGTTCAGATGGTTTTAGCCTCAAGCATGGGTTTTTAATGTAGATAATAATTATGAAGGTGGGCCCATGTTTTCTTCTAGTCTAATCTTTTGCCATTGAATAGAATTACTTAAGAATCAAAAGATAAAATGATACATGTCAAGTGAAATATGAAGAGTTGCAACAGATGTGGCCATTTAATTAAAATGTGTTTAAATCATCCTGACTGATACCAATAGTGATTGTGGGGGTTTGAATAAGAAACCTATAGGCTAGGGTATTTGAGTATTTTGTCCCAGTTGGCCCTGTTTGGGGATGATTAGGAGGTGTGGCCTTGTTGAAGGAAGTGAGGTTTCACTGAGAACAGGCTTTGAGAGCTTAAGGCATTGCCCTCCTTCTAGTTTGTTTGCTGTTTGCTTCCGGCTTCTGCCATTTGTTGCTATGCCTGTGCTCCTCAATGCTGTACTCTTACCCTCTGACTCTGCAAGTCCCAGTAAGCGTCCTTCTGTAAGTTACCTTGCACATGGCATTTTATCACCGGAACAGAGGAGTAACCCATACAACAGCTAACAGAAGCTCTGTAGATTAATGACATTCCAGGATGGGGCTCTGTTGTTTGTTTTCATTTTGTTATTGTTCTAGGTAGGATCTGTGCTGTAGAAAAGTTCCCAGCCAGCTTTGTTTCTGGCTAGGGTTTCTTCCAGGGCTTTAAACTCTTTAGCAAGTGAGCCCTGCAGATTTCAGTTGACAGAGGTTTTCCCCAGCCTGTTTCTAGTGTGTGCCTGTCACAGGGCTTGCAGTGTCGCTCTGCTCTGATGACTGATACACGTCACGTTTGTGCAAGTCTCCGGTGCTTGCAAGGGAAGTTGGTATTTTGTCTGGGAGCTTCTGGAGGTTTGCCTTCTGTTTCTGCCAATAATTTCTCTGGGGCAAGGAAATTATTTTGCTAATGAGACATGCACTTTCCTTTACAAGTTGCATACCTCTGTTTATTGTTCCCGCTTCTGGAGCTGAGCAGCCTCGGTAGTCCTGTGGGCAGTCTTCCATCACCTTGGCCGACCTTGAGCTATCGTTGTTTCAGCTCTGTTTTGTCACTGTGGAATTTTTATGATCCCTTTGTGCCTACAAAGTAATTATCCTGGAACAAGAATAGGTCCCATCATCTTTCCCCATGTTAAGTTACAGACATTTGGAAGCTCTATACTTGTATCATTTGAGGTAAATTATTTGCTATATAACAATCAGGTTTAAGTTTATTTTTCTAACTACATTTTTCCCATGAGTCCTAAGCACAGGATTAGAGACAATGTTTTAAAATATTCTAAAATAAGAGTTGTGCAAGAGATGTTGACAAGCATTTGATATTACTTAACAGGCAATGTAAACCAAACAACTAGAAAAAGTAGATTTTTTTTTATTCAGTGAATTAATGGTTTTGGACACTTCATTTTACACACTAGGCAATGCATTAATTGACAGTGCCTGTAGCCTGTAGGCACCTACTGATCTAGCTACAATATAGCTTCCAAAGTTAAAGTGTGGAGAACACAGCATTTCTGGAGCTCTTGATGTCCCACACCCTCTGGTCAGCCTATTTTTCTAGGTAGAGAATCATGTTAAGTAAAAATAATAATTTAGCCATTTTATTTATGACTTAAATTGAAACCAACTGTGGTTGCATGTTTCTTTGGAATCCCAACACTCAAGTAGCTGAGGCAGGAAGATTGCAAGTTTGAGGTCTTATTGAGCTACATAGTGAGATATTATCGTTAAAAATTCATTTCTTGCCTTTGACTGGGTTTGAATTTGGTTTGGTTTTGTTTTTCAAAATTTTCAAGTTGCACCATTAAGTCGTTTATTTTGCTCCTTCTGATTTTTTAATGTAGGCTTCAGAGCTCCGCTGTCCATCATAGGACTGCTTTCAATGTGTCCCAGAGGTTTTGCTGTGCTGTGTTTTCATTTTCATTTGGTTCCAGAATATTTTTTATCCTTTCTTAATTTCTTTGACTTTTACATTATTCAATAATGGGTTGTTTAATATCCAGTAGTTGGTGTATTTACTGGGGATTGGTTTGCTGTTGATTTTACGCTTTATTTCATTGTGGTCAAACAGGATACACAGAATTATTTAAATATTTTTGAGTTTGTGAAGTTTTGTTTTGTGTCCCAGGATGTGGTCTATTTTAGAGAAGCTTCCATATGCTGCTGAGTAAAATGTATATTCTTTGGTGTTTGGGTGGAATATTCTGTAGGCAATCTGTTAAGTCCATTTGATGTATGATGTCAACTTGTTCTGATGCTTCTCTGTTTATATTTTGTCCAGATGACCTGTTTACTGGAGAAAGTTGGGTATTGGAATCTCCTGCTATTACTGGGTTGGTGGTAATTTTATTCAGTTCTCAATATGAGTTCTCAAAATGAGTCATTTCATCAGCCTTATGCCGTGTTTCCTAGGCATCGCTCAGCATTTATTCCCCTTGCTTTCATTACCGTTCTACTGTTTGGAGAAACACCATGACTGTGAACATTTACAGAAGAAAATGTTTCATTGGGGGCTTGCTTGCAGTTTCAGAGAGTTAGTCCAATATCATCGTGGCCTGGAGTTTGGTTGTAGCCAGGAAGACAGTCACGGTGCTGGAGAAGAAGCTGAGAGCTTCACATCCTGGTCTTCAGACAGCAGGCAGGGAGAGGCAGGGAGACTGGGCCTAGGATGGGCTTTTGAAACCTCAGTGACACACTTCTTCCAACAAGCCACACCTCCTCATCCTTCTCAAAATGTTCCACTCCCTGGTGGCTAAGCATTCAAATAAAGTATATGAGCCTATATTGACCTCTTAAGTCCTTCATCCCTAATTTCTTTGAGATGCTTCTTTGTAGACATATCTTTGAAGAAGTTTATTATTGTTCTTTTAAATCATTTGTCCTGGGGTTCAGCTAGGTCATTCTCATGGCAAACATTTCTACAGGACTGGGAGGTTTTAGAGAGGGAACACTGGATTCTATTAGTATTTTTGTGATGTGGCCTGGGCATGTGGATGTCTTTGTTAGTTCTATGTTTGATATGGACGGGGCAGGCTGTGGCAGAACAGTGGCTGTGCAGGTGGCATGGGCCTAGATGTTGGAAATGGCTGGTGTGCAGTAAAGTCAGGTGGACACAGGACACAGGGAAAGTGTGCAGGATGTGTGTCCTCAGTCTAGCCTTAGAGTATGGGATAGACCTAGATGTGTGGAGTTTGGACTGGTGGCATAGTAGGGACCTGTTGATTGGGAGGTAGGCATCCCAGGTCCTGGTTGAAGTTTAGAGATTGGTCGCAATGCAGGAGTAGCCAGTCTAGGTTGTGGCACTGGATATAGACCTGGCCTCTCTTATTAGGTCTCTAGAATATTTTCATGTTATTTTAAATATTGCTAGAACATTTTTCTTAATGCTATAGAATATATAGTGTGATAATTTATGCCAAAATCAATTTAATCAATTTTCTAGTATTGGGTAATTAATTTCTTTGACAACTTTACTGTTGTGAATACTGCTGCAGTGAATTTCTTTGGCTTTAAAACTTGACTCATTATTGACCGTTTCCTTAGGATAAGTTTCTTTGTAGCCAAGTGATGCATGGTAAACATGTATTTGCAAAGGCTTCTGATGTATGTGTCTTTCCAGAAAGCATATATCACACTCCTTCTGTTCAATGGTCAAGCTCAGTTTTCTGGTACATTGGAGGTCCTTGTTTTGTTTTGTGACAAAGTCTCTTGTAACCTCGCCTGGCCTCTTACTGGTTACATAGTTGAAGATGACCATGAGCTACTGTTCTTTCCTCCACCATGTGCTGGGATTGCAGGTGCGAGCTACCATGCCTGGCTTGGGGGTTCTTACTAAACAAAATCAACAGTAGAAATCATCGACAATTTGAAGTTGAAAATGGTGTCTCATACTTTCAGTGTGACTTGGCAGTGTGGTTCCTGGGTCCTCATCTCGTTGACACTGAGATGAGCTCGTTCCTTTTTTAGGATCTGTATTAGGTGTAGGGATTCTGTGTGAGGCCTTTAGTCCATTGCTTAGCTCTCAGTTTTCCTCCAATTAAGAAAATTAGAATAAATAATCCATTTTAATTAAAAATGTTATTTTGAAAGATGAGGTATAACAATAATATAAGAAAACAGAGACATACACAGTAAAGTTGGTGACTATATGTTGCATAGGAATATTATATTTAATTAAGCTGCATTTCCTCTTAAGAATGAGGAGAGGATTTCACTGTTGGTTAATCATGTTTTAGGTAATGTTTAACTAGCATTCAGAACTATAAACTGCCTGACTGCCAAGAAGCAAGGATCAGGATTTGAGGAGTTCTTTCTAGTAACTCCTTGGGAGTCTATCTCGGTCTTTTGGTTCCATAAGATAACAGGTAATCTGGAAAAAAAAATACTGCTTTGTGGCGAGGCTGATTTTGGTGGACTTTGGTTTCTTTGCAAAGGCTCCTGAGGGGTGTAGGATCCGTACAGGAGGGTGGTTATCACAGAGACTAAAGGTAAAGTTAAAGATCACCAATAGACTTTCTAACCAGCTGAATGCATCTAGTTTCTTCAAACTGAGTAATTTAGGGGTCCTAGTAACTCAAATAGACTCACAATCTTTTGATACTGAAACCTTTATCTTTTGTTTTCCAGAGAATCAAAATCCGCGCTCCTCTGCCTAGATATTGTGCTATGATCATCACGGCAGCAGTACAAGGTTATCTTACTGGAGGCAGCACTCTTGCATCCACGGGCAGTCGAGATAGCCAAGTATACGGTGTCCTTGTGCTGTTAAGTGAGAACTGCACAAGGCTTTGGAGTGCCAGCTATCTGTCGTAGATTTACTATGAGGGGATGGAGAAGAACAACAGCTAAGAGGAAAATACAGTGAGGGGCAAGACACATGCAGTTAGAGGAAGCATGCGTCTTCCCACACCTTTCACGTGCTCGGCAAGAGCTCTAACATTGAGCTGTACTCTGCTCCCCTAAAGACACATTCAGTTAATGTTTTCCAGTAGATCTTATTGAGAGTGTGTGAATGTACTTAACAGAACATTTGAAGTGCTTTTCCAAAGCTCCTCATTTGTTATTGTTTGCCAGTTTCTTGCATTTTTATTATAAATCTTAATCATTTTTATACCTATTCCCCTCCCACTGGGATCCTTTAAAATGAGCTCTTTTCCCACTCCATGCCTTTGTGTGTGTGTGTGTGTGTGTGTATGTGTGCATGCATGTGCGTGCGTGCCTGTCTGTCTGTCTGTCTCACTGAGTTTAGTTATTTCACTGGGTGAGGGTGAGAACTTTTTCAGTAGGTAAGGACATCTTATTTGTGTCCACACCAAAAGAAGAGGGACATCTTCCCACAACAAGCTTTGATTGCTGTAGTCCTTTTTGAAGGACAGGGGTCTCATGGGACCATCCTTCATCCATGATGAGATATTGATGGGCTAATTCCTGTGCAGAGATCAGTAGGCGATGTGAATTCAGGAGTGCAAGCTGTGTCCAGAAGATCTTTGTTGCACATTTCCCCGTCTTTGACTTTTATATTCTTCTGCCCCCTCTTCCACCGTGATCCCTAGCCCTTCGGAGGAGTGTTACAGCTCTCTCTGTTGAGGCAGAGAGCTCACCATCACTTACGTTCTGCACTTTGGTCAGTTATGTGTCTCATACTCTAACTCTTACCTGTAGCAATAGAAAGCTTCTCTGAGAAAGGCTGCACACAACACTGATTCCACACTTGGGAGGCAGAGAAAGGTAGTTCTGTGAGCTTGGCCAGCCTGGTCTACAGAGTGTGTTGTAGGCCCCTCAGGGCATGGTGAGACCCTATCTCAAAAACAAAGGAAAAAAAGACGCCCCCTAAGAAAACCCCCAAAAAAGTAAAAAACAAAACAAAAACCAAACCAAACCAAAACCCAATGTGTGAAATAGGGGCTAGAAGGCTCACTCAGCTGTTAAGAGCACTTACTGTCCTTATAGAGGACCCAGGTTTGGGTCTTAGCACTATGTGGTGGCTCACAACTTCGGTTTCAGGGGATCGGACACCCTCTTATGGCCTCTATGGACACTACATGCACATGGTGCATATACATACATGCAAAACATTCATACACATAAAATAAAAATAAATCTTAAAATAACAAATAACAGCAGAAAGGTTGAGTATTTAGAAGGCAGTTTGGCCAGATTTACAGAAGCAGACATGTGTTTCCTCCTGTAGAACGGGTCTCAAATCCAATTGCAAAGTGGTCTGTTACTCCTGAGACTTGGCCCCTTGTACAGTAGAGGATGTGTCTCTGAAGCTTTTGGTCTGGCTCCAGTGCTTAGAACCTTCCTCTAGTGTGTCTTGGGGCCTTTCCCATAGTGATTGTGCTATTATTGCCCTGGGGAGTACGTTTTTGAAACTCTTAGTCCAATTTTCAGTTTTTAAGTACCTTCCTCTCACTTGTCTTGGGGCTTTAAGGTGTTATAATCTTTTATACATGTTCTGTGAACTCGAGTAATAGGAAACTATATTAGAGGATTTTTGTCTTGCCTTTCTTCTGTTTGCCCCAAGATGTCTTCCACTAGAACTACTAGTTTCCAGGGGCTCTATGGAGCCTCTTGGGCCATCTTTACAAGGATGGGAAGATTAGCCTTCAACTGAGTACCTCAGGGATTTTGCTTTTAACTATAGATATTGGCACTGTTTATGAGTTCAGTTCTTTAAAAAAGCTTGGATCTTACAGCTTGGATCTTACAGGTTGGAAAGGGCCTTCCTGGCTCTCAGGAAGCCCCATTCAGTTCTGTACATTATGCTTCCCCCTGGTTGTCCCTTCTTGGGTTTGCTTTAATACTTCAGAGCAGCGGAAGGGAAGAGCAGCATGAGAAGTTGGCTCTGTCTTCTTGGCGAAGCACTAAGATCGGGGGCTCAGTAGTAAAGTACTTGACGAACTTGCGTGTACAAGGACCTCAGGTTGACTGCAGTACTGTCAAAAAGAAACCAAAAAATTATATCGGGCTCACACAATGTTGTTTTAGCATATTATGAAAAGTTGACATAATTTAACTTGAAAAATAAAATGCTTCTCTTGAAAAAGTAGAGCTCGTGGCAACCTTTCCCGTGTGCTTTTCTTCCCGGTGAGATCGGGGTTGCCTCTGGTGCGGTCCGGCTTCCATGCCGTGCTCACTGCCTTGGGCTGCCTCCTGGCGCTGGCTTTGAGGGGCAGTGACCTGTCATCGCACTTGCCTGGCCCTTCCCTGTATGTTGTGCAGCTGTAAGCAAAGGGCAAGGATTTTTTTTTTATCCACATTTATAAAAGTTTAAAACAAACTGTAGCGTTCTTCAGCGTTCAGAACTTGCCACTAGCCAGTAGAGACCTTGTGGGCAGGGGCTGTGAGTGTCTTGGGTTAGAATTAGTTTTTTCTTTAACACACTTCTGTTGTGTGTTCTTGTTTGTTCGTTACTTTTTGAAGCAGTGCCTTGATATGTAGCCCAAGTTAGCTTTAAATTCAAGATCATCCTGTCCGAAGCCTGGATTACTGGTGGCCAACTTCATGCTTGGCTAATGAAATGTTATTTGAATGCCTGCTGTATGCCAACTTCATGCTTGGCTAATGAAATGTTATTTGAATGCCTGCTGTATGCCAGGCTGCTGAATTCTGATGGCCATCCCGTTGAGGCCACAGTAGCACTCCAGGCAGGCACCGTCCTCATTACCTTGAAGCTTAGCAGCTACTGGGATTGCTCAAGCTATTACACATCTGTAACTTACAGGCATTTTCACTGTAGAAATCTGTGGTGCCAGGACATATGTGGGGCAGCAGGGGGAGATAGGGAGAGGTACCCAGGTGTCTGTTTTTAGCACTGAAGCCCCATTGACCATTTTTTCCTTTGTGTGGATCAGGGACTCGGAATGTTGGCTTTCTCTGGTTCTTTTAGGAAAACCTTTCATTTCTCTGCATTGGCTCAACAGATATTCATTGGGACATTGGGCAGGAGTGTCAGGAAGGGGGACAAAATACAATTGAAATGGTTGTTTTCAGGTAGTTTTGAATCTAGTTGAAGAGATGTGATATCCACTCCAGGAGCTGCAGTGGGCCCAGCTTTCTACAGCTGCTTTTAGGTATGGAGTCTAACCCGTAAAGCTATCTCAGGGTGAATAATGCACTAAGGCTCTTGCAAAACTATTATTTTCTATTTTGAAATATATACTAGTTCAATCCTATTGAGACACATAGTAGGTTAAATGAGTCTTTTGAGGACCATTCTGTGAAAGAAATAACATTTATAGCATTGTCTCCCTGGGAGAAATTCCTTCTATGATACAAATGCCTTCCTGGTAAACACTTGGAGAAGGTGGTAATTCAAGTCAGAGACTTGCTCTTTTTACCATGTCCTACTTCTAGATTGGTGACATCCATTCTTCTACTCTATATAGATATGGATTCAATTAAATTCAAGATTCTATTAGCAAGTAATTTCCATCTGACTGCCTACATGTCCTGGGTTGAGAGACATTTCCAAGGTTCACCTGGGCTCTAAGGCAGAGACATCAGGAGTGGTTAGCAGAGCCTGTCAAAGACATGGATATTAATGTTTTGTACATGCTTGACCAAAAAGACTCACCCCCTGTAGCCTTTTCTAATCAAAGTGATTGTTTCCTTTTGACTTCTGAAAACCAAAGTCTTCGTCCCTTTCCTTTCTCCATGTCCAGTCTTTGCGTTCAGGCACTGTCCTGTGGGCGCCAGCATACGACGAAGAGAGATGAATGAGTTGGTACTGATCTGTGTTCCTCTTTTCAGCTGTGGGTACTTTTGCTAGTAAGACAGGACTCCACGTGATACCTAGCACACAGGATCTTCAGGGTTCTTAGACAGTATCCTGAATGAATTCAGCCTCTGAAATTTGTAAGTCTAGAAAGTAGCAAGATATCGATTCCTTTGGATGCTTATAGATGTGTAGTTTTGTGTCGATGCTAAGGGACCCGCGTGGTTGTGATAAGTGCTGTCAGGACGTTGGGGCATTATCTGTGCAAAGTGGATGTGCTTCCACCTGTGAAAATGAGAAGTGACTACAAAAGAGCCCAGTCTCATGGGAAACTGAACGTGTGGCCACTGTCTAGCATGGTGACATTTTGTGGCACAATTCTGAAGCTTGCATTGCTGGCCCATTGTCTTTCTTCCTCCCCCACTCCCACCCCTGGTTTTAGAGCTGGGTCAAGAAGGGTCTTTTCACAGTGGAAACCATTTTCACTCAATTAATTGGATGAAAACAAAGGTTGGTTCCATGCCCTGTGGTTATTGCTTTACCAGCAGGAGGCGTGGATCGAATTTCAGGCTCCCAGGTCAGCAGGGACACATGGAGGTGGTCCACATGGAGGGAGCTAAGTTTGAAAGCATCTTGTAATAGTGGATTAGGGCAGAAGACAAGAGGGTGGTGGCGACAGCACAGACCTTTTCCTCAGGCTACAGAAGACATTTGGGGAGCATGCTAGCAGAACTCTTAAAAGGTTTTGATCTTCCCCAGTCTTTTAAAAAAGAGCAACCAACAAGGCACGCCAATCAGCTGGCAGGCCCTTTAGTGGGCCAGTCACACCCTTAGCTTGCAGTTATTAGCAGCAGGCCTCACAGTGAAGTGCCACTTCTGTCCTCTGCCCCCTGCAGCACTCAGCAGAATCCCATTCTGCCACTGAGTGGCATTGCATGTTAAAAAGTTAATTTGTTCTGCATTCCAGTAAAATTGCACATTTTCCCTGTGCATTGCTCCTTCCATCTTGCCTAAAACCTATAATTTAGGCTCACACCATGGTGAAGTCTTAAGTAACCTTTTGCCCTTACTACCTTAATTATTCTCCAGCACATGGGCTCCTTTAGGGGCTGTGACAATGGGTTAACTATGTGCCAGTTAATGAAAGTGCCTGCCACTTAAAAATGTGGTCTCGGAGCTTTAATTAAATTTTTCATCCATAGGGAGATAAAATATAACTTTTTTCAAGAAAATGGACTTTAAAAATGTCTTTTTTTCTTTGAAGTGAATAATAATTAAGTAAGTTGATGGAAATGGGAGCTTGTTTAAAAGCACCAAGCCATTTTCTTTACAAGTGTAATAGTTTTTGAGTTAAATTCACTTTACCTTATTGTATAAATATGCTTAGAGTTTATGATAAATAATGAATATAGAACATCATGAAACCAGATTTTTATTTGGTTACAAGTTTGTTATTTTAAAAAGTTTTGTTTTTGCAAAATTGTAGTGACTAAATTATAAACAACCTAGAGAACAGAACCTCACAAAGGAGTAAGTGCCTGAGATAACCATCTAACCCAGTAGCATCAAGTTCAGCAAGAATAGTACTGGTAATTATAGATTTTATTCTCAATATCAAAGTATTAAGGCCTCTCTAATTACCTTGGTTAACTTACTCCCTAATATCACCACAAAGAAAAAAAAAACATAAGGGCAAGTAACAGACATGAGCAGATTCTACAAGGAGTGGTATTTTGAGTTCGAAGAGATCTTGGAAATTAATTACTTCGTTTAAAGGAGGAATAGAAAGAAGCCTCAAGCATATAAAGACCTGCCTACAACTTCCCATAGCCGAAACGGTTCAAAACCAGAGTCGCTGAGGCAGCAGCTCTGAGCTCCCATGCATCTGGGTTTCTCTGACTTACTGCTGCCCATCTTTGTGGCTGTGGGAAGATTGTTGCAGCCCCGGGAGCTCCATCTGCTCCCCTGTAAGCTGGGGTGTCTTTCCCACTCAGGCACTGATGGCTTCTTCCTATCGTCTCCTGCTATGGCCCACCACTCATGGGTTCTCCTCTCTGTGCTCTGGGGTGCAGCTGGGACAGCTACAGAGAGGGGGCCTTGCTCAGAAGCTTGCTGCCCCCTCCCCCAGAAGAAATGTTTCGTGGAAAATTTCCTTGTGAAACCCATTGAGAGATTTATGCAGATTATAAAGTCAGAAGAAGGGGTCGTTCCAGAATTTTCTTTCCAGGCATTGAGGCCAAAACATAATTTTAGCAGGTATTAGTAAAAATTGAGAAGTATTTTCTCAGTCGGGATTCTTGCCAATGTCTGTGTTTTAATGTCCAAGGCGGCTGGACTTCCCTGTGGGTGGAGAGTTCCGAGGCAGCGCAGCCTGAGCTGGTCCACTGCATTGGTGGTACCGAGGCTTCTCCAGACACTGTTCTGTGGAGTTTGGGGCCAGCATAAATTCATCTACTTTTCACTGGGAGAACTGCATGCAGAATATTAGCTGCAGATGTTGTGGGGAAGGGGCAACGGTGGATGGGTCGGAGATTAAGACCTGAGTGCTGGTCATTGGAAAAAGCAGGTGTATGGAAGTCACTTGGTTACTTCCCAGTCAACTGTAGAAGAGCCTGCTTTAACCCAGTTAGGATTACAACCCATCAGCAAGCAGATAACCGTGGCTTCCTACGCGTCAGGGTCAGGTGCATCCAGGGGTTTACTGCAGTCTTAGGGTGACTGAAGGTAGATCTTTCGGTTTGCTTAGAAGTGATGAGGAAAAACAGTATTGCTCTAAGTGCATTATATGAAACAGGACTGGATAAAGTTTAAAAATGCTTCCTCTACCATATCATAATCAATAAGTGCACAACCATTTTCCAACATGTGGACAAATGGTTGGCATGTGCGTTTGTAAACTCAAACCATTTTATTCAATAAAATATTGTTAAGGGACCCTGGAAATATGTAAACCTCAAAGAGACCGCTTTGTTCACGTGTAGCAGAGATCTAGGCATACTTTACTGATCTTTTTGTGGAGAACATCAGGGAATGTTCCAGCAGAGTGCAGCAGAAGCCAGTGCTTAGAAAACAAACACTCACTTTCCTTAGGCTGCAGTGTGGGGACAGATGGGAATTTCACATTTCGGAAAACAGTGGAAACATCAGAAGCCCGGAGCAGGCTGTTTGTGTTCTGCTGCCGCCTCTGGAGATGCTTGCCCGTCCTTAGAGGCATCTCCTGTTTACTGTGCTGCAGAAGAAGGAGCGTGGTGTAGCTCCATAGAACATAGAAAATCCGCATGGCGTGTCTTAGTTGTCCAAATACAACTTCCCCGAAACATCAACAGAGAATTCTATATCAGAAAATACAGATATGGAGAAAGAAAGAAAAATTACCCCAATCTTACCACTAATATGACATAATTTCAATTCAATATATGTACTTCCAAATTTGATAATGTGTGCTATTGTGTATGAAATTTAAGGACAGGAACACTTTTAAGTGAGACCATATGGTATGTAGTACTTGGAGTAGTTTCCTCATGAAAATATAAGGTATGTCTAAACTTATAGCACTATAGATTTAATAACTGTATCGTTATTATGCTTATAAAATATGCTGCTTCTTCCTCCTGGGACAATGTGACATCCCGCGTCACAGTACGTGCAGGCCTTCATTGCACTGTGAGGAAACTCATCTGAGTTCAGACCCTGTAGTCTGCATGTGTGGCATGGAATACGTTTTCACCATTGTAGATCAACTGATGTTTTTTTCCTTTGTTGGTCATTTACTTGGAGAAGCTTGTCGTTCTAGCTTCTAGCCCACTTCTTTTTTAGAGAGGGAATAGGATTTGTGAATAGTATGTGGTTGCGTAGTGGTTAAAATGCTTGGAACTGTGAAAACTATTCATTAAGTAAGAAAAATAGATGCTCAGTTTTCTTACTTTCCATCTACCAAAATTTGGTTACTTTTGATTATTTTACTCAAATTCATGCTTTAAACATATAGTAATTGTTAAAATACACAGCATGTATATATAAAATTCTCAAATAATTAAAAATATTATATAAAAGAATAACATTTTTGTGTTTTGATAATTTAAGAAAGAAGCATAAAGGCCTGGAGAATGACTTAATGATGTCAGCACATTCTGCTCCTTCACAAGTTCCAAGTTCGATTCCCAGCACTCATATTGGATAACTTATGATTACCTGTATCTGCAGCTCCAGGGATCCAACACCTTTTCTGGCCTCCAGGAAACATATGACAGACTCTACAAACACATACACATAGATAAAAGAAAAATCAATTTTCAAGAAAGAAAAGAGTCAAATTATTTTATTTGGCTTTCAACGAAGACAAAAGGACTGATTGCCAGAGAAGCTTCTCAGTTTTTATAAAGATGTAATTAATGGGCATTCAGTTTGCATAGTAGTGTTTGAATATGGCTGGCACAGGAATGCTGCTAAAGAAATCCTACTCAGGGTAACCTAGGAATTGACTCTTCCATTAGAAGTGAGTGCCACTTCCTAGTCAGCTAACACAGTGACCACAGTGAGGGTCCTGAGCCAAATCAGAAGATACAGATAGGTTGGAGAGAGGATGGAAGCTGACATCCTACAGGGCTAAAGCTTTAGCAAGCTTGCCTATGTCATGTGATTGATGACAAACACGTGTGCATCCACCGCCTGCATTGACCTTCAGGACTTAGCCTGCAGAAACACCGTGTAGGGGTGGGGGGCGTGGGGAGTGTTGTTGGGGTGGAGTCGGGGTCCTCATTGGGCTCACTCTGCTTGCTTAGTAGGACCTAACATTGTTTGAAGTGAGTGAGGGATCTTACAAATGTAGGAGCCTAAAAGCATAAAAATGACTTGCATTCTTTTCCAAGTTAATAAACTTCAAAACCTGAAGAAGCTTCAGAAAATAACTTAAAAGGCCTAGAGACAGCAAATTTACAAGATAGTGTACCCCAGAGCACTGGAGGACTAGCCTGAGTGTCCTCATTTTCAAGGGTGAATTATGTAAGTTTCCCTCAAGCCATTGAGATGGGGTAAGCAGCCACCAGAGGGCAGCCGTGGTCAGAGAAAAGCTCAATAGCCCCTTGGAAAGTCTGAATTCTAGATAGAACAGGTTTAGACAGTGGGAAGGTGAAAAGGACACTTTCAACTAAGACAGAGACAATGAAAGGGGAATCTCAGAATTTACAGAACTTGGGGTTAACGTCTTATTATGGGATATATTTTGTTTCCAGCTGTTCGCTGGGGTTTTGTTGTGCTTGTTTTCTGAAGGCCCCAGCAGTACTGGCTTGCTCAGACATTAAGTAAGGTTGACTTTGATTTCATTTCAACATTTTGTACCTGTGCATTTCATATAAGTGGATACTTTTATTTTTGAAAATTCTATCTTTTCAATTCTGTTCTGAAGGATGATTTTAAAAAGGAATATATTCAGATATGTGTGTGCGCAAATACGCTCATGCCTTGAAATAACAATTACTAAGAATAGAAACCATGAATTTGAAGGAGAATGGAGACAAGGATATGGAAGGGTTTGAAGGGAGGAAAGAAAAGGGAAACATAATTAAACTATTATCCCCCCCCAAAAAAACCCCAAACAACAAAAGTGATATATTCAGAAACATAAAAAAACTACTTGGTTTATAATTTCAGAACAACCAAGAAACTCCTGTTCTCCATTCTTCCAAAACCAGAGCTCCTCAGGTTCCCACAGTGCCGTTGCTGCTGCCGGCCTTGGTGCTTCTTGAAGGTGCACACTCCTTGCCTTAGTGGCTTTTCTGTTGCTCTGAGGTTTCATCTAAAGAAGAACTTTAAAAAATACAGGCTTCTAAGTTCAGCTAACTTGAAGAGAGAAGAGAAATACTTTTTAAGTTTCTTTTGTAATTCTGATGAAAGATTCAGAAAAATGTCTGACGACTGTCTCCTTGTAACTTGTAAAGACAGCATTAATGAGCAAATTTCTCAGAGCTTCAGAAGAAAAGGGGTCAATTGAGTGTTTGCTGTACAAACATGAGGACCTGGCTTTGGGTCTGTAGCAGCAACACAGTAGCTGGGCATTGCTGGGCACTGCGACCTGCTCTCATGACCCTGGTGGAAAGGGAGTCAGAGAGAGGAGTCTGGGGCTTGCTGGCCAGCTAGTCTAGCCAGTCCATGAACTCTAGGTTCAGTGGAGACCCTGCCTCAAAAGTTAGAACCACTGGCCTAGTCCCATGCAAACGCATGCACACACCCCTGCACACGCATGTGCACACGATGCACACTCGCGTATATATGTGAAGCTGGTATTTAAAAATACCTAAAATGGTCCATGAAACAAGGGTTTAGAGAGTCATTTTATGCAATTTGATAGAAAACTTTAATATGTATGACATATTTTCATGGAGTTTATTGTATATTTATTTTTCTCCCTTCTTGTTTTGAAAAGGTCTTGAGAAGGAAACATAAAGCTGTAATATTTGTCTTTAACTTTTGAATGTGGAGTTGTACTGTCTTGCTTCATTGCTAAGAAGGTGTAGCACACCAGAGCAGCGCATAGTTCTGGGTCATGATCGGACTGTGGAGATTCATCACACTGAGAGTGAATGCTCACCGTCAGGGTATGGAGATATCAGTGCACTGTGTGATCTTCAATCTTTGCGCTACACAGACGGGAAACTGAGTGGCAAGGAACCGCAGATACCCAGGGCATTCTGCAGATGTTATGCACTGGACTGCTGTCATTTCCCTGTCATTTTCTTACCCTTGTGCTGTGACTGAAGAAGTATCCTTCCTTCTCTTTCCCACAGACATAGAGATGGGTTATAGATACAGTTGCTTTCTTCCTACCTAGCTCTCACTTTGTCTAGGGCATTGCCATTGGTTCTTCCAAACCAGCACACTTTGGAGAGAGTTGGAGTGGGTGACGGGCTCCTGAGTAGAAACGGACAGAACTTTCCTGCCAGGCCAACCTTCCTCATTAGGCTCAGGAACTGAAGGCACTGGCAGAGGGAGTCAGGAAGAAATGAGAAATAAGAAAACTCTTTTGGGGCTTAGGCAAGCTCTCTTGACATCGACTTCTCTTGGAACAGTGAAGCAGACCTCAATGAATCGCTAAGCCAGTGTCTTTTGCCACCTACATCTAAGACCTAGCTTGACCTTTGTTGGCAGCCTGCTGTGGGAGGGAAATCTCACAAGAGTGTGAGCACAGGGACTCTGGATTCTTCTAAATAAATGTGGATCTAATCTCTTGGTGTTAAAAGAAAACGAAAAGGAAGATTTGCTTTAGGTAACATTTATCAAACTTAGACTAAAGGAAACCCAGAGGTTTATATGGTCCAGTTTGTAGAGAAAAACATTGGCATGAGGAGAACGGAAAACATTGCATGTAGGAAAATGTAGGAGAGAATTCTAGAAGGAAACATCACTAGTCATGACCCAATGTTGCTGCAGCCGTACCAGCTTGCTTACAATAGGAATTCAGTGTGCTACAAAGAGGCTTCTGTGAGTGCCCCGTGATCAAATGGCCTATCCTTACAATCGTTGCTGTTTTCGGAGTTCGCACCGGGTGCCAGCTCTAAGTACACTGCTTACATTATCTCCAGTATTTTTAAGAATCTCTGACTTTTCCCCGTCAATAATTTAAGACTTTAAAAAGTATTCCTTTTTCTGAATACTTCCCTGTAAAGTTTAGATTTTTAGAGAATAAATGGGAAAATATTAGTTAGCTTTGTGCAAGGAGAATGATGGAATTGGGCTCATGATACAAACTCTCCCCAAATTTCCCAACCTGTGGTCCAAGGAATATTCCTCCGGGAGATATTAATAGGTGTTCTGTGAAAAGCAGGTTTTGAAACCGTGCATCATGTATCCTGCTGTGGGAGAGTGTCTAAGTCACTGCACTTTTAAAGGCTCTGGGAAGTTCTGTTCTCAAGAAACATTAAAAAGCCATGCTGACTATTTTCCTAGTTTATCTAAGCATGGAACACTGTGCATCTGTACTCAAGCATGTGTGGGTGGCTGTGTGTGTGTGTGCACTTGTGCATGTCTGTATGTGTGAGTGCCTGTGTGTGTTGTAGGGGAGATGGAAGCACAGCCAATGTTGCCTTGCTGGCACCACAAAATAGGCTGGCTGTTATCTGTCCCTGCTGTGAGCAGAGGCACTGACTACATTTTCTAGACCATTCTGTGGACATCTATGGCAAACAGTTTTGGATGGTAGTGTCAGTGTCTCCTAGCAGGAAAAGATGGGCTCTTCAATGGCTGTTCTCATTAAGATAATTATTTCTCTTCTGGGACAAACCTGGGCATACTGACTGACCGTTATAAAACACCTGGTGTCCTGAGCTTAGGTCCTCCAGGTTCAGCACAACCCTCCAGCTGTGTGCAGATGTGACTTTGGGCCTCTTGGATCACTTGTTAGAAGGCGGGCCTAGGGAGCTAGTGCACATGTTGACCTTTGGTAGCTGCTGTAAGAAGTACAGTCCATTGCCTCCGATCGGGAGCCGTGACTCCTTCAGGCAGCAGTGAAACTATTGCGGATGGATTTGTTTACTCACAAATACAGTGAAGTCATAAACTTCACAACTTCTCACTTGGGGACAGCTAAACTGTGTTCTCGGAGGGAAAGGAGTTCTTTCTCCAGAGTCCAGCTGCTCCTGACTAAGTGAGCTCCAATTCAGGAAGGGTAGAGAGGCTGGGGAGGTTCAGTGATAACTCTGATCTCAGGCACTGTCCTAAATGTCCTTAGGAGTTTGCTTCCTGCCCCTGGGGCTGATCTAGGCAGCTTTGTCTCTTGCTGTCTTCTGCTGCTTTTCTTTCTTGTGTTTCTGTTCCCCCTGGTGTGAGGTTTGTTTCTGTAGTGAATCAATCCCTGTGAGCCATGCTTGCTGCAGCTCCGCAGAGAAGCTCAGGATGTGCTGGGCTTCGGCACAATCTCACATTTATGTATGAAGAAGCTGAGATTCTGGCGGGTGTTTGGTAGGGCACTTACCTACTTACTGACCTTAGTTGCTGTGCTAAGCAGAGGCTATTTTCTTATTTAACCTCCATAATGTGTCGCTGGAGTGGTTCTTCTTCTTCTTTTTTTTTTTTTCCTCCCAAGGAAGCCACAGATTAGAGTTGGAGAAATCTCCCCACATCACATAATTAGCAGAGCTACTGAATGCCATTATGTGTGTGTGATGTCAACACTAGGTTCCTACCACTTTATGGTGTTGATGACACTGCTATGCCATTGCTTAGGATGACCCTGTAGTCCAAAATAGGCACTTTGGAATGGAAAGGGGAAAACATGAAGAATCATTAGTATATTAAAAGTTGCTCCGGGACAACAGCTCCAAGCCTAGACTGTTGGAAGGATGTGGTTGCCTGCTGTATGGCTGAAGCACTCCCAGGAATACTGGGATAGACTTGAGTCTTGTTTGCTCTACCCATTTTTGACGTGTGTGGTTCTGCGCTATTATCTCTCATTGAGTCAATATGTTGAACTCAAGTGGCTTTAAATATTTATTGTGCTTTTAAAAGTGTCTTATTGCCGGGTCGCCCCGCCCAAGAGTTCCAGTAGAGGTAAGTGGGTTCCTGCACATCCTTTTCTCACACCTCAGTGTCTTGGGGTTTTTCTAGAATTTAGTGCAGTCCAAAGTACAGAGAGTATTTATGAATTTTTAAAGCAAGCCAGGAGAGAATTATTTTCCTTCTTCCTCCACCCTCACCAACTGAGGAAGATGATTGATGAGGTCTTATAGGGTTCACATTCCTCATGTAAATGAAACCCAGCAGAGAACGGAAAACGGTGACACTGCCTTGTTCTCCCACTGTCAGCTGGCAAAGGATCTTCACTTCCTTTGACATCACTTCACTAGGAGTGGTGACAGACAGAGCCAACTCCATATCCAGGCTGTAACAGCCGCAGTCTTGCCCTGTGGTCTGTACACAGCTGTTTAATTAGCTCTGTAGGGTATTGCAATTGCTTCAGTTCATTTTTCCAGTTGTGCTATTTGGTAGAGATTTTGTTCACTTCAGTGTTAGGCCAGCTTTGTAAACACCCTTCACACATGTGTCCATAATGATATAACTTTAAAGAATGTATTCTATAAACCGACTCTGTGGTTAAATAACGTACCTTTTGGAGAGCAACAGCTCGCTTACAGGATGTTCAAGACCAGGAGGAAGGCTGGGAAACACTCACCTGTGCATGGGCCATGCCTGTATTGTCTGGGCACACGGAGGGGTGTGTCCCCAGGGGTTATACAGTCCTTAGCATTTGCTCTCAGCTACAGTCCTTATCTGTCCTAGCTTTGTGTTGGGTTTGCAGTTCTCTTCTGAGTGGTTTTTACCTGGGACTGCAAAATAATTCAGCCAAGCTCTTGATTATCCTCCAGGTCATCGGTCTCTGTGTCCTGCCTGCTGCACGTGGCTCCCTTTCTCACTCTTTTCATCTGAATGTTTGTATCATTTTTATTTATTAATTTATTTTATTCTGGAACACTGAAAGCATCCAAGGCTATTAATTTGTCATGGAGTACAGCTTAACCTATAAGCCATACTCAAGATTTGGAGCTGCTGGCCTGAGAGACAGTCAGATATTTACTCTAAGGTGTTGAACCTTGACTCTGTTATTCTAAAGAGAGGCTACTACTGATATGTATCCTTCCAATTTTAAAAAGAAATAAATTGAGCCAAATTTTCTCTTTAAAAGTGATCGCACAAAACCTAGATGGTAAATTAGATGGTTGATCAACAGATGGCATACCATTTTTTATGATTTCATAAATATTCTATACTTTATAAAATTGGAACTGGGCAGATGGCTTGGTTAGTCAGATACCTGTTATACAGGCATGGGGGCCTGAGTTCAGATCTCCAGCACAGAAGCTGGACGGAGGCTGGAAGGATGGCTCACCAGTCAAGAGTGCGTGCTGTACTTGTACTGTTTAGAACTCCAGCCTTAGGTGGTCTGACACCCTCTTTTGGTCTCTGTGGCACCTGTATTTATATGCACATATCCCCACAGGCACACAAACATATGCATAATTTAGAGCAAAACAAATAGTTTCTAAGAACTGGATTTATTATACAAGTATATAATCCCAGAGTTGAGAGGTGGAAACAGGAGGATTCCCAGGGCTTGCCAGCTAGCTAGTCTAGCTGAATTGGTGATGTCCATGTCAGTGAGAGACCCTGTTTCAAAAAATAGGGTAGGCGAACTGAAGTAGATACTATATGCTGACCTCTAGCCTACACACGCAGACACAGACAGACTGACAGACATACACACACTCTTTGAGACATGGCTAGACTGGCTTTGATGTTTAGATCTGCCTGCCTCAACCTCCTGAGTGAGTACTGGGATTATAGTTGTATAGTTCATAATGAGCACACTCCACCATGAGACAAGAGCTCCTTGGCGTGAAGTCAGGTAAAAGGCTGGTCTGCAATGGGTCTCCCTGCAAGGACGTGGGGTTCTCAGAGCCTGAAGAGACCAAGGGAAGCCCTGTGTGCTTAGTAGGAAGGACTCTGGTGTGCTGTGACTCAGCGCGGCTTTGTAACTGAATCAAGCAGAGCAGCACTTGACAGCGGAGTTTGTCGCGGCTTTGTCCACGAGGTGATTGCTAAGGGGACGAACCACAGAAATACACTCACACACTGGTCTGTCAAGTGCTTAGACAGAATCATTTTTCTCAAGTTGCTTTCAGAAATTTGACTTTTGCAATGTGGTTGTGTATAACGTGATTTTATATATCTTCTTCTAAAAAAATTCTCTATATATCTTCTTTTATGAATGAACCTAAAAGATTCCTTAGAAGACCAGCTGACACCATTCACATCCAGGTCAGCCTCAAGTATGAAACCATTACTACAGTGTTTTATCTCCTTTCTTTATTGTTTTCCCAGAAATAATTTAATAGAGAAAACAGGAAAATCAAGTTAATCAATTTTATTATACCATGGAAGATAATATGGTTTGAAAATGGCATTGCCCTATAATTAGGTCCGTGGGGGTGCCACCATGAGCATCCCCAAACAAGGTCCGTCTCGTGTTAGGATGCTTTTCTTGTTTCTGAGTCACCCTTCTGCTCTATCCTTTGTACAACATTCACGCTAAGAATTTTCCTCACGGGATTTCAGAGTCAAAGAGCCTTTTACCCATGGGGCCCCTTTCTCTCTCATTCTCTCCTGAGGCTCTGTGATTCCAGCCCTCAGTTGAAAAGGAACTGCTGTGTGTGAATAAGAGGGCTTGCAGGTTCCTTGAAGCAAGCTTCATCCATCACCTCGCCAGTCCACTGAGAGTCTCTCTAGAACTGGGTCATCTCCGCATTCCGTACTAGCAGATCCTTGATAGGGCTGCAGATCATGCTGCTGTATTTATTTTGTTGTTTGTTTGCTTGTTTTATTTCAGCATAATTCATATAATTTTGTACAAATTACAGAGATGGTAATTAAGCAGTTGGATTTTCTAACATCACAGATTTTGTGGATGGGGATACAGGAGATTCACAAAATGCACATGAAGTCATCAGAAACTTGCTGTCAATCAGTCACCGGCCAGTGCCTTTTCTATGGCACTAGCAGGCTCCTTTTGGCAGACCTGCCACAGCCTTCCCACATCCTGGTAGACTGGGTAGTAGGAAGATGGCTGTTTTGTGCTTGCTTTTGAAATGTCTTTTGTTTTTACTCTGGGCATTTGTTTTCCATCAGCTTGTAATGTGGTCCCATTGATTGGTGCAGGTAATGTATTATTCATGCACTCTGGTTCATTCCATTAGTGCTGTCAGCCTTAGTGTTCAGTCTGAAGCGATACAATTGTGTCAGGAGCTCTCTGTCTTAGCTCGTCCTGTTTGCATTTGTTTCGTGTTTATAGAAAAGATTTCTTGTAGAGTAGGTCTTTTAATTCTGTTGGTGCCAACTGGAATGAAACCATTTGATATAAGACTGATGTAAACATGATCTTTTAAGTAATTTTATATTTTACAGATACTATTGTACACAATTTGAAAAATGGCATGCACAAAATTTGTAGTCATGAGGAGTAAAATAAAACTACCTAGAATTTTATGACGAATTAATATGTTCTTCTAGTCTTCTGAAAAGTTTTAGGGAAAGTAAGTTTATGTTGTATATACAGTTTAAATACAAGTATTATAGCATATATATTGCCATATTACATTTCTAAAAATTAGGTTTTTGATGTATTCATGACAATTGTTCATTTTCAACTGTTATTTTCTTTTATTTATTGAGAACTTCATGCATGATGAGTGCTGCTAGTTAGGACTACTGATTGCCTTTCTCTCTTGGCAGCTGCATATCTCCTTCTGGTACTGTGAGAGCTACTTCTCAGGGAGGAGGATTACAGGTTAAGTCCGGCTGTATTCCTCCAATTCCTATGATTTTTTTTCTTTGAAGTCTGTGGTATTTCTGATCCCCAGTTTGCTCATCTGAGAATGACGGGCTCTCTCAAATAATTGATGGAGCTATGAATGACGTGTTACACTTATGGAAGATCCTGAATAAATTTTCTCGTTTTGCCCCAGTGGAAGATGAGGACTAGGCCGAGGACTTTACCGAAAGAAACCGAATCTATTAAATCCTCATCACAAAGGTTTTTATCCTTCCTTGCAGTACAGACACAGCATACTTTGTCTGTTGATAACGTCTTGTGTTTGCAATTGTTTGACCATTGGGCAGGAATCACAGATATTATTTACAAAATAGCAGTGCATGTTCACTGTGGTAATGTTTTCCTTTTTATTTTTTAAATTTATTTATATACTTCTATCTTTATGTCTTTTGCTTGAATGTATGTGTGTGTGAGGGTGTTGGACCCTGAAGTTACAGTCAGCTGTGTGATGTGGGATTGCACTCTGTATGCAGTGAATATCATTGGTTAATAATGGAACTGCTTTGGGCCTATAGCAGAGCTATAGGGGAACAGAGCTAGGTGGGGAAAGGTCCTTTTGCAATAGCTGTGAGCTGCCATGTGGGTGCTGGGAATTGAACATGGGTCTTCTGGAAGAGTAATCAGTGCTCTTAACCACTGAGCTATTTCTCCAGCCTGGAGATGTTTTTCATAAATTCGGTAAATTGGTTCCAAGAGGACTAGGTGTGTTCTCCCAGGTTCAGGATGGTTTGTCTGCTCATCACTGGGGAGAATTAGAGTGCATTGGGTTGGCAGTGCCAACTGTTTACTCTCAGCAGCCTTACCATCTTTTGATACAGAGAGTTTATGTAAAGCTTTAAAAGCATTTTGAAAACGTATGAGCCTTGGCTTTCACCGATTGCTGTGCTGAAGCTGGGGCTACCACCCTTTGGGGTCCCCTGGGGGAAGTGATTATGGTTTCTTTCTGCTGTTTAATTGAGCCTAGAGATGTGGGACTCTATAGCTGAAACATGCCACTGATATTTTTACCCATATGAATTTGGATCATATTTTATACTATGAAATATTGTAGTATACTTGAAGATGCTCTCCAATTAAAATTTTTATTTTGTTATTATGACTGGCATAATAGTCTTTTGATTAATTACTATACCAACTTTGAATCTTCTCATCTCACATGATCAGAAAGTAAGTTTCCTAAGAATTCCACACTTGACACTTCTAATTATATGATTCATAATCTCAAGTTTTCATGTGATAGTGAAGAAAAACATTTTTTTTCAAATCCAAGCCAATAGTCCTAGATTTGCTGAAGTTACGCAAGATCTATTTCTTTGTGATGACTGCTCCAGCGCCTGGCTGAAGTTAGGCTGTCCTCATTGCCATGGCAACCTTTTAGGTTAGTCTTTACCATCATAGCATTCAAAGTACTTACTTTACACGATCTCATTGCTTATCTGTCTGGTTTACAGAACAGTGAACTGTTGAAAAGAAGGATACCTTTCTCTTAAATGACATCCATTAGTGTATGTCACTATCATTAAAAAATAACAGATAAATGTTTTCCAAGCTATCTTTAACTGATTTAAACATGTAATATTGTATAACATGTTCAGGCCATAAAATATCAGTGGTTGGAGGTTATTTCTGTGTAATTTGACCTGTCTCTATGACTTGATTTATATTTATCATGAATTTTGGTGGTAAGATTTTGTACACAAGTGAGGACATTTGCATATGGTTCAAAATGTTGGATTAATAAAAGGAAAGCTTAGCCCACAGCCTTCAACATGCCTTGGAATCTATCTCTGTCCTCATGATGTCTCAGCTTTTGAACCACCTCAGACATTAAAATTGTCTCTAGAAGGAAGGTCAGAAGTTGCCTAATTCCTGTCTATTTCTCTTGAGTTGAGTGAGGATAAATGGGAACTGGCCTTGGTGCTAACCTTTCTAGCCAAACAGGGTTTACTCTTGGTGACAGGCCTACCAGCTGACCTCTGCTCCATGCCTGTCTTCTTCCAAATGGTGACTGAGACTATTCATGGATTGAACCCAAGCACTAATCCAGCTAACCCAAGAGCATTTGCATTGGGTAATCAGAGAAATGGAGAGTACTATCTGCTAGAAAAGAATTAATTTCCACGTCTCTGAGAAAGTTACACATAAATTCTTTATTTGGAAAAATGACTGTTCTATAGTCAAGAAGTGAGTATTTCTTGACCAGCAGTGTTCATGTGTTTTTAGTATGTCTTTAGAAGGTCAGCAGTGTTCATATGTTTTTAGTCTGTCTTTAGAAATGACTTTTGTACTTGAACAAAGAAAACATTCAGAAACTACTTTTGTTAGATTTATTAGGTTCTAAAATATGTAAATGATAAAGGCCTGTTATCAATTTTAATCTACTGGCAGTAAAATATTAGTATATATAAATATAATATAAAATGACAAAATATGTTGTGGTAAGTGCCACAATAAGCATATTGTATGGTTTTGTGTTTTCAAATAGTACAGAAATAAACTGATATATTTATATATAAAATTTTTAATTGAATCTTTACTTCACACCATAAACTAAAAGAAATTTTAAGTAAATTGACTACCAGAATGAGAGAGGCATAGCTTTTACAAGAATAAAGGAGAGCCTGTGCTAAAATCCTTAGGGTGAGGAAAGACTTTTAATCAAATTATAGAGAACACAAACTCACAGAATTAAAATGTGATATATTTGATTAAAGCAAACTATAAGTTTTGCACAGTGAAGGAAACTACAAGTGAATGAGGTAAGGTGTCTATTTTTATTTCATCCTAACAGCAAAGGAATGTGGCTGGCCCACAATCAGAGAATTCCAGCAGGAGAGTCAGGCAGTGGGTATGCATGGAAAGTCTCAAAGAGAAAGGACAAATAGCCCAAAACAACGAGCAAGAAAAATAGAAATAGAAACAAATAGTGGAATTCTATTTTCTAAGTATCAGACAAAGAACAGGAGAAGAAAGGCCAAAGGCCAGGTAGGTGGTTTTTCAATGAGTGTCCAGAGCAATGGGAGCCTTGAGGGTACTCGTCAGGTCAGGATGGTCCTGGAGAGAAGCTGAAAGGAGCAGACCTGGGCAGCGTATGTTAGTATATCCTCCCAAAACACCATACCGGGAGGAAACAAACAGAAGCATGGATGTTCATTTTTAAGACAGGTTCATTTGCTTGTTGTAGTAAGAGGTGCGGGCTGTGTCCTGCCTGGCTCTCGGTGTGGGCCGCACAGCTAGCTTTTACCCGAAATAGCCACACGAAAATTATATTAATTTAAATACTGCCTGGCCCATTATCTCTAGCCTTTTCTTGGCTAACTCTCACATCTTATTTCAACCCATTTTTAATAGTCTGTAAGTCACCACGAGGTTGTGGGCTTACCGGGAAGATTCAGCATGTCTGACTCTGGTGGCTTCATGGCGGCTCTCTCTGAGCCAATCTTCTTCCCAGCATACTGTTCTCTTTTCCCTGCCTATCTAAGTCCTGCCCTATCAAAAGGCCAAGGCAGCTTTTTTTTTATTAACCAATGAAAGCAACACAAAATCTAGAAGATCCCTTCTATTCCAGCTTGTACACTGCTGTTTCTATGTCTGTTGTCAGAGTCCATGCGTCAAGTGTGAGGACTAAAGCTGCTCCGGGAAGGGGTCGCTGTGGCCTTCATTTCTAACGTCTGGTTATCGCTCACAGCATTTGGTCACTCCGTCGGTGTCCTGACAGGCAAGTCACTGAGAATGAAAAACAGAGCTTTACATTTTTGGATTTATTTACATCCAAAATACTTATACTCTTAAGATTAGACCTCAGGACCTGCTAGGCCTGGCCTTGGTGCCCCCTTCCCCACCCCAGCCAGCGGGGAAGGACTCTCCCTCTCTTGCCACCAAAGCTCAGTTATTCATATATTCATTATTCCATTTTCGAATCCATCTATTTCCTCCCAGAACGTTCTCTTAGCTGCTCTAGAGTGATGGTTTTGTTCTTGTTGCCTGAGCTCTTACTACTCCTGCTCTTGTCAGGTGAATTTGTCTGAGCTCTGTAGATTCCATCTTTAAGCAGAAATGCCCGCTCATGTTTTCTGTGCTGCCCCTGACTTTGCAGATTTCCAGCTTCCCTCCTGGCTTTCAGACAGAGTTGAAGCATCCTTGCCTCCACAAGGCTGTGCCCATGCCCTCTTGTCATCCTTATGGGGCTTCCCTAGCTTCCCTGGGACTTGGGCACAAGGAATTGACTGTGAGGTCAGTAAGACATTTGGGTTTTGCATGAGCTTCTTGTGTATTGCATTCCAGGGATATTTGATAATATTTTTGGTGATATGGGGGGGGCACTAGACTTCAGAACTAGCCATTTCTAGTTAAATGATCTTGGAAAGTCTCATAAAACACTTGAACTTGGGATGTCTGTTTCATAAAACTCTAGGTTATAGTTTCATCCATTGAAGGGTAGAAAGAAAGCAGGCAGAATTGTGTAGCTTATTCTCTGTGAGAAGACTGTCAATAAACTGCCACTTACATATGGGTTATTAATGACCCTGATGTATTTTCATGGTGTCTAACATCCTTTTGGTGCTTTTCATTTTATAGCTACATGGTGTTTGTGTGTTCATAGGCCAACACAGACACTCTCTCTCTCCTGTTTGCTTTGTGGTCATTAAGTCTTAAGACATAAACATTGTCAAACTTGGTGAATGTGGTCTTTACATATGCAGGATCATGAGCCGCAGGTCCCAGGTTCGGGTGGCTGTCCTCTGGTCTTCTGAGACCATGGCCAAGGCTTTTGGGCAATAAAACAAATCTATCAGGATTTCCGTGCTCCTTCCTAAAGGAGTCATTTATCAGAAGCTTAAAAACTCATTGCTTTGCAAAACACTGCGTAAATTGACATTAGGCATGGAACATTTTTAATAAAATAAACTTTTTTGTTGCAAATATATCAAGGTTTATTTTGGGCTTAAGTCCATTAAACCTCCCAGGGTCCAGAAGGACTTGCTAGGGCAGGGAAAACGGTTTTATATGATTTTATCTATTAGTGTACACATCTTGCCTTGTAGGTCAGCATTGTAGTTGTACTTCTTTCTCTAACAACCTGAGTCTTATTTAGAAAGCCTTTACCTATGCTTGTATATTATGTTGTGTTCCTCACTTTTTCCTCTAGAGTTGCAGATTTCCAGGTTTTATATCGGGGTCCTTAACCTATCTGGAGTTGGTTTTTATATGGATGAAGGATCTAGTTTCATTCTTCCACATGTAAATATTCAATTTTCCCAGCACTTTTTGTTGAAGTTGTTGCCCTGTCTCTAAGGTGCATTTTTGGCTCCTTTGTCAAAATCGTGGTAGCTGTAGTTGTATGGCAATATAGCTGTATCTTCTAGTATGTTCCATTGATTAACATGTCTGTTTGTGTCAGTACCATGCTGTTTTTATTAATAAGATTCTTTGGTATATCTTGGTGCCAGGTGTGGTAATAACTCTGTCAGTATTCTTATTACCCAAGACAGGTTTGACTATGGGGGTATTTTTTTGTTTCCATTTAAATGTTAACATTTTTTTTTAAAAAAATTCATAAGAATGGTGCCACAATTTTAATTGGGATTCCATTGAATCTATTGGTTGTTTTTGATACGATGCCATTTTCACAATGTTAATATTTTCTATTTATGAGCCTAGGAAGTTTGTCCATTTTTCTGGTGACTTTGTCTCTTTCATAGAGTATAAAGTTCTCAGATATAAAAAAAGCTTAAGATCCGTTAATGCAGCATTTGGAGATGAAGTTCAAACCCATAAGAACTCAAGAGACTATTCTATTATGTAAATATACCACATTTTCCTTATCCGTTTTTCAGTCGAGGTGCATTTAGGTTGTTTCAAGTTCTGGCTATGACAAACAATGCTGCTATGAACATAGTTGAGCATATGTCCTTATGGTATGATTGAGCATCCTTTGGATATATACCCAAAAGTGGTATTACTGGGTCTTGAGGAAGATTGTTTCCTAATTTTCTGAGAAATCTCCACACTGACATCCAAAGGGGTTGTACTAGCTTGCATTCCCACCAGCAATGCAGAAGTTTCCCTTTTCCCCTCAACCTCTCCAGCGTAAGTTGTCATCAGTGTTTTTGATCTTGGCCATTCTTACAGGTGTTAGATGGAATCTCAGAGTTGTTTTGATTTGCATTTCTCTGATGACTAAGGATGTTGAACATTTAATGGCGTACTGTTATGGAATGGGGGGCTGCTTGTTCTTCCCAGCCACCCAGCTAGCTTAGCCCTGAAATAACCACACAGAAACTGTATTCATTAAAACACTGCTTGGCCATTAGCTCTAGTTTCTTATTGGGTAATTCTTACATCTTAATTTAACCCATTTCTATTCATCTGTGTACCACCACATGACTGTGGTTTATTGGAAAGATTCTAACCAGCGTCCATCTCAGGCAGAAGATCCATGGCGTCTCTCACTCTGCTTTCTTCCTCCCAGAATTCAGTTCCATCTTCCCCACTTACCTAAGTTCTGCACCTATCAGGCCAAGGCAGTTTCTTTATTCATTAATCAATGAAAGCAACATGTAGATAGAAGGATTTTCTATACCAGAGTACTTCACAGCAGAAAAAAGTGACATCTTGAATTTTGCAGGAAAATGGACGGAGCTAGAAAACATTATTTTGAGTGAGGTAACCCAGACACAGAAAGACAATTACCACATGTACTCACTCATAGGTGGGCTTTAAACTAAAACAAAGAAAACCAGCCTACAAACCACAATCCCAGAGAAATTAGACAACCATGAGGACACTAAGAGAGACTTACATAGATCTAATCTACATGGGAAGTAGAAAAAGACAAGATCTCCTGAGTAAATTGGAGCATGGGGACCTTGTGTGGGGGGGGCTTAAAGGGGGGAGGGCAGAGGCAGGGAGGGGAGCAGAGAAAAATGTAGAGCTCAATAAAAGTCAATAAAAAAAAGAAGTCAAGAGAGTTCAAGAAAACTAATGAAGGGAAATCACTCGTATCTCTCAGATGGGTCCTCTTGTCTGGCTTGACAAGTGAAGTAACACAAAGACTCTGGGCTTTAACAATGTGTGGCAGTTTCTACAGAGAGTGGTCAAAGTGAGCAGTAAGTGAGTTTTTAGCGAATAATCAAGAAATTGAATTTTGAGTACAAGCTAGCTTTGTATACATGTACCCTCATGTGGTAGAACGAGGCAGACTATTGATTCTTCTGCCATCAGAATTTGTATGATGAGCTTGAGCAATTCAATTGCTGAGTCTCTCCCTCACCTATGAATTAAGACCCTAAGCAATAGAGTAGCATTCCCAAAGACCAGATTTATCTGTGCTGCAAAGTCAAGAAATGAGACTTTTGTGTTAGTATATTCTTTGCTTGAATAGTCTGAGACTATTAGTTCAACAAACAAACCTGATGATGAAGGGTGAGAACCTTGGACCCAGAGAAGTAGGTGAAAATTGATTCATAAAATATTGGCAGGATTCATCATATTGTGCATGCAATGTGCTGGGTATAATTTCTAACTTCACACACACGCGCACAGGATCTATAGGGAATTAGGATCAGAACGGTTGCCTTGAGAGAAGCAGAAAAAAGAGTGAGGGGCTGGAATCTTCTTTCTCTTGAGTTCACTAGCACTTCCACTAGCATGTGCCGTTGTCAAAACACATTGGAGCACATACTAAAGCTGCATCTTCTGCACACTGTAGCAAAAATGAAAGTGTAGAAATGTCTCCATGGGAAAAGTGCTAGGTATGGACGAATAACTGAATGGGTCCTGAGGATCGTAGTAGAAGGAAAAATAATCGTGGAAAACAGTGAGAGGTTCATCAGAATAATCTGTGTGTAGCTACCTGAGACACACCCTCTGTGTGCAAGCAGGATCTTGATTTGTTCATTTATTCATTTATTGCTGCAGCAGATATAACCAGGGCTTTGTGTATGCTAGCAGAGTGCTCTACTGTTGAGCTATGGCCCCAGCCTTGGATTTTGAGACAAGGATGAGCTTTAAGTTGACAAAAAGAAGGAAAGGGCCTTGGAACACACACACAGGGTGAGCGTGAGGAAGTGTGCTCTGAGGCCAGATGGATTCTGGGAGTCGATGGTGGAGAAACACGCTTCAGTGGCTCTGCTCACTGCAGGGACTTGCCATTAGTCACTTATTCCATTTTGAGCTGTTACTATGTAAACCGTATGTAAGTCTTTAGGACATTCTTGAGTGCTTCCCCGCGGCCTATGACAGCGTGAGCGACGACAAGCACGCTGTGTCTGCACCTCTCACACTTGCATCAGTTAGTTCACGTCCTTGTGGTTCTTGGTTCACCTGGTTGGACTAATGTGTATTTTGGTGAGTTTTATTTTGTTTCACTACATTTTTCATTTGCTTTCTAAGAAGCCATTATTATATAAAGAGCTGGACTCAGATTCTTTGGAACCCAGATAATTTAAGATGTGTCAGAAGAATTTCTTTAATAGGCCCTTTTAACTGAAAGATTGTCCACCGATCACAGGGGTGTTTTCAGCCATCCACAGCATATACTTCTAAGAAATGTCTGCACTCAGATAATTTGACAGTTAAATCCGTGAACTCTTTGTCTGAAAGCCCTTGATACTAATTACAGTATCATGTCCCTCAAAGAGCAGGAAAAAGATTAAGATAACAGCATAACTCAGGCCGTAACGTCACTCACTTGAAAAGAGCAGTGTGGTTTGCGGTTCATGAGCCAGGCGTGGAATATGTAGACTACACATTTCAAGTGTGGACTTTAAAAGAAATGTCAAGAAAGGATCAGTGAGTACTTTGGAAACATTTTATTCAATTATTAAATCTGTAGTATAATAGTTTAGTAAGCCAGTTTTTAGTGTAATATCTAATTAAACAGAATTATAATTGATGGGCATAAAAGGGAGTCCACTTTGGTTTGATAAATTATCAAAGTATGTGAATATTGGCATAAACAAAAATTATGCCTAAGAAATAGCTTTGAAGACTAGGGAAGTCTCTTAGAAGCAGAGATTTAGTTGATATTTTCAGAGTCATGTATAAAAGTTTGGTGGAATTGGTTTTTAAAATATTTTTATATATTCTTTCAAAATTTCACATATTTATATAATATATTTTGATAATATCACTCCCTCTAGCTTCTTTTAGCCCTCTACAACTCTGTCACCCTCCAAACTTTATGTCCTTTTCTCTTTTTGGTTACTAGTAATCCTGTGAGTCTAATTACTCCTGCTCATATATGCACAGACGTGGGACCATCCACTGGTACATGGGTATCTACCATCAGCCACTTCCCCAAAGGAAAATGGCCCGTCCCTCAGCAGTCGGTAAACAATACTAGCTCCTCCTCCTCCACTTATGCTGGGATTTTGATTGGCTTGAGCTTTTGTAGGTCTTTTGCAGTTGCCTATGTGCTGATGCATGCAGTGCTCGTGTCCAGAAGTCTACCTTTCACAGCTCTCTTCTCACTGCCGGTCCTAGCATTCTTTCCATTCACTCTTCTGAGATCTCCTGTGCCTCGGATGTGGGAAGGCCCACAGATGGTTCATCCATAGCCCAGCTCTGAGTTGAGCAGCCATGGTTACATTGGCTACTACCTACTGCAAGAAGACGCTTCTCTGACCCAAGTTTAGAGCCTTGAAAATCTGTGGATATGAATATAAATTTTATAAGCCCATTTGACAGCATGGAATTTAATATAACAACAGTAGGTTCCCACCTAGGGCCTGTGGCCTCCGTAGTCCTGGGCTTTTGACCAGATCTTGCCTGTGCAACAAGTCTCCTGCCCAGAATTGGTTTTTATGCCTGACAAAAGAATTGTTCTTACTCTACCGTCACGTCTTCTGTCTAGATAAACGGGTGGATCATGTGTTTATTCCTATGAAAAATTGTGACTACTTTTAGTGGAAGTGGCAGTGTTGTCAAGAATTAGGAAGTTTTGTTTGGGTAAAAACAAACAAACTTGTTTTAAGCCAAATGAAATAAGTAAACTCTTCAGTTTGTAACTGTTCATCAGAATTAATTGACTTGATCCTGAGAGAAAGGGAAATAGGTTTTTGTTGGTTTTCAAAGAAATCTGTAAAATGTCAGCCTGTTTATGCTGGAACCTGTGCATGTCCATCTGAATCTCTCCAGTTTTCCTCCCATTGCCATTCCCTATTTTAAAAATTGTGTCTACCAAGGGTAAAATGCTGATTTTTATATATTGTCATAAATACAATATAGAACTATGCATAAAAGTTTATGCCCAGTGAGAAATTGATATCATTACAAAAAGACTTGGCATCTGACATTAGAAGCCATTACACACGAACACACAATTTTCATTAAAACTGTAAATAATTGTCGCTTCTCCATCTTGATGTTTAAGGCTCTGGTTTAAAGTTCTTTAAGCAGGAACCTTTACCAAGTACAAACTGGGTTCGTGTGACCATAGACTCCTCTGTGTGACCATGGACTAGTTTTGTAAAGGTAGCTTTACCTGAAATAGGTTTGAGATAGTCGAGGAACATCGTCAGGGAGGCCTACATGTTGTGGAGTAGCTCACCAGAGCTGGTGTCTGCATTGATAAGCTGGGGTCGGTTGTCTGACCTCTGGGATGACCTTTGCCTGTAGCTCCTCAGGTTTGAAAGATAATTGCCATCCATCCCCTCTTTCCCCCTGAGGCGGCTCTGACCAGAACTGCTGCTTTTCCTTTTGAAGAGGGATCCTGTGGTGCCCTGTGTGCTGGGTCCAGGGGGGGTGGGTGGGGGGTGGGGGTGGGGGAGGGGTGTGTGTGTGTGACCTTGCCCATCCTTCCATGTCTGGGACCTCCAGGGACAGCTGGCCACCTGTCTTGCTGTCTTTGCAGGCACTTGGGGCAGTGCTTCCCCAGATACTCAACAGCCCCCATCCTCAGAGCCCCTAAAACCAGGAGGGTCCTTCTCTTCTGCTGTAAGACTTCTTGTTTCCTTGTCAGTTTTGGAGAATAATAACTGTTGTTCAGGGAGATGAATATGAAATAAGTTTCTCGGACCTAGTCAGGTAAGCAGGTTGACTATCTGAGATGTTAAATTTCTCTCATTTTTCAACATATTTAGTGTCAGGTCCAAATCCTGGTGGGTAGACAAAAGCCAGCATTCCTTTAGGGCTTGTGAAGCTGGTTCCTCCCTACCAGAGGAGCTGTTCCCTTATTTCTCCCAGAAGGGACAAAAGGCTGTATGGTGCTCATTAGCATACCAAAGAGCCTGCTGGCCCCCTGCCTCCCTTAGGACCAGGAGAACCTGTTACACTTTTCAGATTCCACACTGGCTTCCTGGCTCTTCTTGTCCAGCCCTCTACTCTAAACTTCTCCTGCATAGGAGCTGCCCTCCCCATCCCCGGCTTCTTTATAACCCTGCTATTTCAGCTCTTTTCTCCCTTCTTCCTCCTCTTCCTCCTCCTCCTCCTCCTCCTCCTCCTTCTTCTTCTTCTTCTTCTTCTCTCTCTCTCTCTCTCTCTCTCTCTCTCTCTCTCTCTCACACACACACACACACACACACACACACACCTTCCTCTCTTAGCGCTGTCTCTTGCCCCTCTTGATTATCTCTTTCTCTTCCTCTCTCTGCTCCACCTTCTCTCCTCTCATTGCCAGGTTCAGTCTGCTGGCCATGTCCAATCTGCTACTCCCTCTCTGCTGTGGACTCTCTGGGATGCCTCTGGCTGTGTTCTCCCGCACGTCTGCACTAAAAACCTTCCCCTCCGCTACACCATGGAGCGGTCATGTCCTCACTCCATACATTTAACTGCTGTCTTTAGAGAGCTTCTGGAATTGCTGTAATTAATAGCTTAATCAATTCATATAAACTTGTTGTACACTGCTAAAGTCTTTAACTGGAAATATAATAAACCCTTCAGCAAGGATTAGTCATTACAGAAAGCTGATTTGCAACAGTTAAATGTCATATTACACTAAAGTGAGATATAAACACTCCTTTGTAACTTGCATGTCATTACAACACACAGATGTCTTGGCTCCAAGAGCACATGTATTAAATGCGTGCTGGCTTGGACATATGCCAGGGTTGAGGCTTAGTGATCTCAAGTAAAATCCCAGAATATCGCCTGTTGAGAGGTCAAGCTAGCTGCCTTTAGTTCCAGGAGCTCTAGGCCATGCCTTGGAGCTGTCACTGATGGAGAGAGAGAGTAGAAGTTAAGTGTAGTCTATTCTTTTCCAATATGGAATAAGCTTTCTCACAACTAAAACCTGTCTTATGAGTTCCTGAAGCCCTCAGAGAAGTAAAGTCTTGAAAACAAACCTCACAGAAGATTCTACTTGGGGAAACAGCAGTTGGTTTTGTTGTCCCCTGCCTTCCGTGTGTGTGTGTGTGTGTGTGTGTGTGTGTGTGTGTGTGTGATGTGTGGAAAGAGGACAAGGAAGGGGAAGAGGATAAGGCTATACAGTAGCTTTTGAGTCTGGAGAGCAGTGGGGCTCAATCTACATAACGATTGTATCTTGTACAAGGAAGCCCAAGCCTGCATTTTCAGGTTTCTTTTATTTATTTATTTATTTATTTATTTATTTATTTATTTATTTATTTATTTATGGTTTTTCGAGACAGGGTTTCTCTGTAGCTTTGGAGCCTTTCCTGGAACTAGCTCTTGTAGACCAGGCTGGCCTCGAACCCCCCGAGATCCACCTGCCTCTGCCTCGCAAGTGCTGGGATTAAAGGTGTTGCGCCACCACCGCCCGGCTTCATTTTCAGGTTTTTAAGTGACTGACTAACCCCTAACCCCTAAGTGCAAATGCCGATGGAGATTGGCCTATACTAACATTCCTGTTAGGACTTACTATTTGAACTAGTGCTCTGAGGAACTATATATGTTTTGAGTGGTCTATCCTAAACCCATTATTTTTAATGTGCAGATTTACAGGATGTGACGTTTTAGGGGAAAACACATATGTTACATTTATGTCAGAAATGCTGAGCTGACATGGTCAGTGTCTATTCAATCAACTACATGTATATTGAAGTTATAAAATTAAATTTAGTGATATCAGATGAGAAACTGAACTATGAAAAGTTTATTATAGCTTGAATGTTCTCTTCTTGCTAAATTGTGCATCATTTTGTTAAAATCATTGGAATCCACCTGTATTAGTCAGGGCTCTCTAGAGGAACTAACCAACTGAACATATATTAAAGGGACATTTATTAGATTGGGTTACATTATACCGCCCGGGTACTCCAACAGCGGTGCCTTCACACAGGCAATGCTGAGAATCTGATAATCACTCATGTCTCCGCAGTCCAGATCTGGTGCTGAAGGCCACAGGATTCTTGGAGAGCCATTGGGCTTCTGTCTGTGTTGGAAGCCCCCTGATGCCAGTTCTGTCAGCGAAGTCAGTGAATGGATGCAGTCATAGCCACAGCAGGGTATATGAACTTGCCTGCGGGACTGAAGGCAAGCAGGCAAAAGCAAAGCTGCTTCTTATCTGCATTGCCACCAGGAGGGCCCACTTATATGTAGGGTAGGCTGCCCCATTCACATAATCGAATCAAGGAAGCACCTCTCCAGGGTGCCCACTGCTTTGTCTTTTGGTTCATTCCCTACACAGTTAAGCTGACCAACAAGATTAACTTCACACCAGCTGGGTTATAGTGATGTAGTTTTGAGGCAGATCATGTGTGTTGTAGTATTGTTCTTTCAGAGTGTAAATAACAAAACCTTAAACAGAAAGTTATTTGATATGAGAATAAAATATCTAAAATATGGTTGCTTGATACTAGAAGGACCAACACCAAAACCCTGTTGTCATAGAGACATGGTCTAGCACTTTACATGTGAGCAAAGGAGGCCTGGAAAGGCATGATTTATACAAGGGCGTCTGTATTTTTGTCTCGGTCAACACCTTAGGAATACATGTAAAATTTAGTTAGTAATTAATTATTTAGTCAATTTTCCTGAAAGAGCTTGAAGTTCCTTCTGGTGTAAGGTGTCCCGAGTTCCTCAGCTGATAGAACGTGAAGTATCAGCTGATACCTGCTCGACGTCATGACCACACAGGCAAATGGAACACATTAGGGGTTCTATTTAAAGTTGGAAACTGGGTATTTAGGCCAGAAGAGACAGAAAGTGATTGGATGAGAAAGCATCCTGCCTTCCTTGTCTCATGCCCCCACCCCTTTATCAAAAACTACTCTACTTTCCAGGCAGCTCTTCCCTCTGCTGCTGTTGGGATGAGCGAGGGCAGCCTCCTCCTCTCCTGCTATTGGGGAAGTGAGTTCTTTCCTCTCTCCTCTCCTCTGCTACAGCATTCCAGCCCTGAGCCTGGATCTGCTGTCAAGCGCCTCCAAGGCCTTCCAGCTGGCACCTGGACAAACTCTGAACATATGGGGAACAGATTCAGTCCTAGGTATCTGCTAGGCTCATTCCTCCCTGGACTGGCCGAATGTAGCAAGTCCTGCCACCAGGAGGTTTAATGGTTGGGGACAGAGGTAGGCAGGAAGCCATCCTCAGCAAAAAAGAAACTAATGAGTAAGTAAGACAGTGAAGAGTACATTGCTCTGTTGAGGGCCAACATTCTGCACGCGTCCACCCAAACACCATGCACATATCTTTAAGACTGTATTTCTTACACCTTATCATCGAGGAAGAAGCAAAAACAAATATTGTTAAAAATGTGCAAGAAGAGACAAGCCAGACTATTCCACTTTATTTCTGGTTGGCAGTCTTCTTCCCTCACTTGGAGGCCAGATGGTCAAGACTGATACACATGAAGCAAGAAACCAGTGATTAATTCTTGAAGAGGAAGGGAAGCAGCGGCAGTGGGCACATCACAGAGAAGCAGACTCAGAAGAAGATGGCGAGCTAGACCCTGGGATGCCGAGCACAGGTCACCATAGGCACACCCATGGCACCTACCACATCCTATCCCCAGAGCAGATAACCTACATCCGCAATGCCCATGATCTGATTCAGAGTGCTATCCTGCCTTCTAGTACATTTTGCATGATGGTATTTGAATGTTAGATTAATTATGTGTTTGTATATAAATCTTACTTTCTTCTAAAATATGTGGTGGTGTGTTATAGAAATTTGTCCTTGGGCTATTAAGCATGAATTTAATATCTATGGGAAAATTAGGCCAGTGATCTGATAAAGCTGGTATAGTAACTGTATTTACTAGGAATTTTGATGATATTTAACCATTCAAGCATCAGTTTGTGATGGCATTTGAGCAGGTCTGGTAGGCTATTTTGGGGGAGTTTCCAAAAGGTTTTAATGCAGAGTGAAAGGGGAACGTACTGTTCAAGACTGCCATGTCCGCCTTGTTGTGTCTGCCTCTGTTAACACACGCCCTCCAGTTTTACCTTGGTGGTGCAAGACAAGGTAGGCACACAATTTTGTGAGTCCCTAGTGGGGGTGTTGTTTTAGCTCAGAGTGGACAGCCCTTATCGTCCTGGCCTGTGAGCTGACAGGGGAGCCTCAACTTGTCTTCCAGGTGCAGCATTGCATGCTGGGGTTGGGGAGCTCTGGTTCAGCTTTGTGTAGACACAAAGGTATTTTCCTAGGTTAGGCAACTCTTCTGGTGTGCCATACCTTTCTAGCTGTGGTTGGTATCTTTAACTATCTGTGTTTCAAACTGCAACCTGAGACATCTCCTCTGTTGGCACTATTGTCTACCTTAAGGGGTTCCAATCTCTCCTTTACTCTTGGGAAGGCAGATAGAGTAGGGTCTAGAGCAGAGGCTCTGGAGCCAGACAATCCCACGGATTTGAATTCTGATGGTTATTTACCCCCATCCCTCAGATTGTTGTCCTGCGTGTTATAATGGGTCTCTGTTTTAACCCTTGAGGAAATGCCACAGCATTGCCATAGCAACAGCATCTTTGTAATTCCTATCAGCTTCACATAACGTTGCTTGCTCTTTGCATCCGTGCCAATACTTACTATTTTTTTTTAAGTTTTGTTTTTATAGTGGCTCTCCTAAGGCCATCTTCATTAGTGTGACTCTGATGTGCATTCCTTGGGGATTAAAGATGGCTAGCAGGCTCCATATGCTTCATGACATTTGTCTCACTTGGAGAAATTTCTGTTCAGTTCTTTGCCCATTAGGTTTTGAAAGTGAGATTATGTTTGTGTTACTGATTTTAGGAACTCTTACATATTGTGGATATTAACTTGCCACTACAAATCTTTTCGTAAATATCGTCTACCATTTCGATGGTTGCCTTTTTCCATTAGTCTTTTCTTTGCAGTGTAACAACTTAAGGTTTGCTAATTTCTGGCTTTTTTGTGTGTACCTTTTGCGCTGTGTCAGAAGAAGTCAGATTTTTGTACTGGGTGAGGGTTCTGCAGTTTCTTCGTGTAGTTGTGGTTTCAGGTCTTGTGTTTAATAGTCACTCCATTTTGAGCAGCATTTGTTTATGATCTTCAGGGTCCAGTTTCTTTGATTTGCGTGTAGTTGTCCATTCCCCTAATTCCATTTGTTGAATAGTCTCACCCTTACCCTCTTGTGGGGTTTTGTGTTTCTCTCATAAAGTTTGCTTGAACATCCTTGTGTGGTGTATTTATTCTGAACTCTTTATTCTGTGTAGTTGCTCTGTATGTCTGCTTTTATGCCAGCACCACACCGTTGGGGTCATTATAGCTTTGTAGTTTGTCATGGTATCAGGAAGTTTTATTCTTTCTTATCAGGATTATTTCTACCATTCTGGCTTCCATGAGAATTCCTATGAACACTGTAGCAGAACCAATCACGAAGGACATGGGGAAGAGGGCCTGCAGGGGGAGCTCGGGCAGTGTGGGTGCTAGGGATGGGACTCACAGGGAGACTTCGTTTGCAGGGGAGTTCAGATCCCAAGGTAGAGAGGCTCTTCCTCTATGTAAGGGCAGAGTAGCTGTGATACCACAGTGAGAGGTAGCTAAACCACAAGCGTTTGGCACTTGTGTGGGATTCTCTGAACCTCTGCCTGCACAAACCATCATCAGCTGCAGACAGGCCAGCTCTTCCCATGCCTCTGGATTCCTCCTCTTGAGAGATTCTCAGTCTCAGCACACTGGACATTTCAGGCCGATGCTTGTTTGTTGTGGGCAATGTGGTGCACACTGGGGGAGTCAACAGTGTCCTCGGCCTCCCTCCACCAGACACCAACAGCATCCTCCCTGCCCTCAGCTGAGATCATCAAAACCTCCCCAGCTGCTAGCCTGTGTCCTGAAGTGAAGGTCCTAAATTACCTACCTCTCCCAACTAAGAACTAGGGTTTTTTTTTTTTTCCCCAGATAAACTTTTCAACAAAATAAAACCAAAATATTTCATATCATTTTTCTTCTTTGGAAAGCGGAGATAATGCTGGTGTTCTTCTGCTGATCGGGTTGTTAAGGCTGTTTGAGATGATGTGTGCAAGGTAGTCATGAAATGTCCACTTGTATTTATCGACCCTAACGGACTATCAGATGTCCCCTGACTGACACAGAGGACTTCAGTGAGTTACTTGTCCTCTTTGGGACAACAACTCCATGTATAAAATGAGCAGGGCGACTTCTACCTCAGACTTGATTGTGAGACATGAAAACACAGTGAAGCGGGGTGGTTGTTGAGTGTCAAGAGCTGCAGGGCTACTGGTGACCTCTACACCTTCCAGGTGGAACATGCCTTTGACTGGACAGTCTCTCCATGCCTCAGAGAGTTTTACCTCCTAAAGCAGGACCAGGGCAAGCAGGACCTCTCCCCCACTTTGTCTTTCTTTTCCTGACTCATAGTCTCACCTTTATGTTCAGTAGATTTCTACTCAAGGCAATCTGGCAAAGCCACTTACCTTTTTCCATGGCCACCTTTTGCGACTCCCTGCAGTCACAGCCAAAAGCTTACTGTGGCATTAGAGGCCAAGAAAAGCCGTCACTGCTGGAAGTGCCTTCATGTAGAGTGGAGATTAAGGAAATGGGTTTTCTTTTCTTTCTTTCTGTTTAAAGCCTGCCTGGATTGGGACTTCAAACCACCCAAGTTCAGAACCACAGAAGACTGTAGGAGAAATCTGGAACTGCCAGTTTTGTGTCCTGTTTTAAGAGCTGTTAGTAAGTCATTGCTTAGTGGCTCATATTTTGTTAGGGTATTTGGAAATGAGGAAACTACTTAACTGTTCAGTAAGTCAGTGTGTCCACCATTTATATTTAATAACTTGGAAGTATTTAAAATTTGCAGATATAATGGAATTACCCTCTGATCATCAAAAAGAAGCATTGGATCAGTGTGTGAACCTTTTACTCCTCTTGCCTCATTCATGACCCCTTATTCCAAGATATGAATGTTTATGCAGCTTTTTTAGTGTCTTTTGGTAAAGTTTTTATTTAATCATAGAGACTACAAACAACTTTACTCACAATTCACAGTATCTTGGAACAAATTTGGGAATGGGAAATCTTAATTTTAAGCTCTGATTTTAAATCCTTTCAACTCTTAGGCAACTTTACATTTCTCTTGGGTTTAGAATTCAAGGATTGGCCCTGAAATGTGCACTTCATTGAGAAAGCAATGTTTATAAAGCAGTGGTTGCGTGGTCGCGTCACTGTTGGCATGAATGCAAGGGCAGACACGTACTGAATCAGATGGTGTCTTCCTTTTCATCTTGTGCCTGTCCTCATTCCTATTGATTGAATGCAAGGAGACAGTGGTAGTAGTAATTAGAAAACTGTTTTGCTTGGTTCTATGTACATTTTTGAGTTTAAAAAGCACAACCTGAATTAAAAAACAGGACTTCTTCTTTTTATTTTTTTTAATTCTTTCCTCCCTGTATTTATTTTCTGTATCCTGGATATGGGTAAATAAATGTCTCTTCCAGAGAAGATGGGAAATTTAGGAGTGCTGTCATGCATAACAAAAGCATGAATGTCAGATCCTACTAAACATGCCATTGCATTGCCCACAGAGCATCTATCAGCTGCAGCTATGCTCCAAAAGCAGGAGGAGGCCACCCCATCCAACAAGTTTACATTTTGAAGTAGGACCCAGAGAAAGGCGCCAACTGGAAAGATTGCAGTTTGGCCCTTTTTGGTTATGATTTTATGCGGGGTTTCCTTTTCAGAACCAAGTCCCACTGTTCGTTAGGTTGGAACAATGCAGTGGGCTGAGTCTGGTCTCCCTGATGCAGGTTGGCCAGTGTGACTGGGCAGTAGCCGTCAGGGCCTCCTGACTTGAGGCTAGAGACGAGACTTTTTGCTTTGTCCTCTCTCGGGGCGTCTGGGGAACTCTTAGGAAGCTGTTTACACACAGGATCATCTTTGTGGAAAGAGCTTGGGACCCTGATTAATGAGTCACAGAAGCAATTGGCCTTAGGATTCTGAGTGTCAGTGGCAGGAGATCATTGTCCTTGCTAAAGGTACAGAACGCTGTCGAGAATAAAGTGGAGTAGCTTTTGTCTCTTAGCACTGATTAGTTTTGGGAAACAAGATGGGGCAGATGGCAGTGCCTCTCTTGTGCCTGCCCCAGGCAGGACGGACCGCGTGTCTTAGTTGGTGTGACTGTTTGTAGTGCGTGACCGCGTGTCTTAGTTGGTGTGACTGTTTGTAGTGTGTGCGTCCGCTGCAGTGACTTCCTGAGAGTGCCAGCGACTCAGGCCTGTGCAGTGAGATCACAGAGATCCACCTCTCCCACAGCTGATCATCTCGAAGTCCACATGGATCCAGCTGGAAGCCCACTGTGTATATCTGGGGAACAGCTCAATGAAGTAGTTCTGAGAGGCTGTTAAAGGCCACAGCATCTCTATTTACAGTTTAAAAGTATAATTTAATGTCTTTTAGCCAGTGCTCTTAAAATGCCATTCCATAAATTAACATGCCACCTGCCAAATAGTTACCATTTATGGATCAATAAAAGTTCAAAAAGGTTAAGTAACTTGTCAAAGAATACATCAAGTGGCACAATCAGGAGAGGATTTGAGGCTTTTAATTTCTAGTCTTTTCTCTAAAGCAATTAGCCTGTTCTGTCCCAAGATTAGCGCAAGGCAGGTCAAGTGGTGTCCACAGGTGCGCCTGGGAACGGGGCAGGTTTCTCCCTGGAGAGATTTGACTTTTTTCCTTCAACAGTACTCATTACAGTGAATCTCTGGATTTGGCTAAAGTCTGTATTTCATGCTCTTTATAAGGGAAGACATGTAAATTCAGCCAAGGAAGGGTTGAATGGACCCATGTGTAAGGGCGATTTTCTAAACGTGAGAGAAGAGTGAAAGAGAAGCAGGCTTCTTCACTGTGAAGGCGTGGCCCGGAGTGGACGTCGTAGCTGCTGGCTCATTGGCTCTGTAACTGTGGAGAGATGAAGACAGTGTGTAGGTTTAGACTTGTTTTGAAGTCTTGGTCCAGTGTAAGAATTTGTGGGATTACTAACCTCTAGAAGAGGGTTCTGTTAGCAATTTTGTATTCCCTTCTCTGTGGAAAATGCTGCCTAGTTTTTTACTAAAGTAAGGAGCAAGAAGCTATAGGTTGCGCACTGTCTAGAGCACACAGCATTGGAACTCAGTGCTGGCAGAAGCTGAATGAGTTACACTGAACTTGGCACGGGGTGTGAAGAGCCAGACTTTGTCCAAGGGGACATTTTTTTTTTTTCAGATATATGGAAGAGTGATTCCTTGAAATAGGTGAGCTGTCTTGGTTTGACACCTTCAGGTGTCGTTACTACAGTTCTCGTAGCCTTGTTCTGCCAGCCTTTTAACTCTAGGCAGCAGAGATGTGACTCTGTGAGCCCTGACTGCCTCCTTCCGTGGTGTTGGGGGTCAGGCAGCTGACCTTGTCTCTAATTAAATTGCTTCTCAACCCAGGGTCCTGCAAGATAGCTTTTGTGGGGTGTCAAGCACTGCGTTTCTCAGCTTGTCAGTAGCACTTGGAATAATGAAGTTTGGGGATCAGGAATACAATGCTAAAGTGGTCATTAAAAAAGCCTGCTGCTGCCTTGCTGAGGGGGAAGAGGAAGAGGAGTGGAAACACACAGCCAAGTCTCCCTGGAGGTCCCTCTTCCCTTAGAACTCCACATGAGGCCCACGGTTACAGTATGTTAAGTTTCTTTCAACTATCAAATTTTATTTAGTTCAGAATTTGGGAAGTTTCTCTGAAAAATTAGTTTTTCACTCCAGGACACAGGGCAGCCGCTGGGGAGGTTTTGATGATCTCAGCTGGGGGCAGGGAGGATGCTGTTGGTGTCTGGTGGAGGGAAACCGAGGACACTGTTAACTCCCCCAGTGTGCACCACACTGCCCACAACAAACAAGCATCGGCCCGAAATGTCCAGTGTGCTGAGACTGAGAATCTCTCAAGAGGAGGAATCCAGAGGCCTGGGAAGAGCTGGCCTGTCTGCAGCTGATGGTGGTTTGTGCAGGGTGTCCCGTGCAAGTGCCAAACGCTTTTACAGACTACTCCCTGCTCATCCATGCACTGCTTACTGAGCTCCAGTGTCTTTCAGGGAGGAGCAGTATTAGGAACCAAGATGTGGACAGTGGCTTGTAAACCCCCAAATCCAAACAAACTTTACTTATGAAGTATGTTTTTATTATTTGGCCTTTATAAAACATGATTATATTTTAAAATATGTTCTCCATGTTTGAGCTTGTGTGGGACAAATAGTATTGACATGTAAAAGGACAGCCTTCCTAAGCCACATTGGTGACGATGTACTTAGTAAGATGCGTTTCTTTTCTGATATGCTGATGATGTTGAGAGTATTGGTGCCATGAGGCAGCCTTGTCATTGAGCAGCTGATTTACTTAGTTTTATCATGGTCTGTTAAGCTATACTGGTGCCTGAGCTAATGGGCCAATCAGTTTATCATTAATATAGACAGGCCTCTGTGTGATTTCTTTGGGACTTAACGATTGCAGGGACCAGGCGGGACGGAAACCTCAGTCAACACTATGTGCTGCTCAGTCCTGCCTGGTGTACACACAGATAATTTGTTCTGCTCTGTAAAACATCCGCAGTGGTGACCCTGCTAGAAGAGCATTACTGAGTTAAGTTTATTAGATGCCTTTTCACTAGCTAAGTTCAATAATAGAAGTTATGTTTATTTTTTATTTTTATTGAAAACAGATTCTTCTCTCATGCAGTACATCCCGTCCCCAGTTTTTCCTCGCACCATTCCCCCTAGCTCTCCCCACTTCCCGAAAGTTATGTATTAAATTCTTCTAAAACTTAAGGTTCCAAGTCTTCATGATTTCTGAATTTTTTAACTTTGTCTGTTAACTGATTTATTTACTTAAATATGATGTTTGTTCCTATGCTTGATGTGTATAACCTGTCAGGATTTTCTTGTTATGTGGCATCATTATTTTTATTTAAAACATTTTTAGGAAAAATGAAAATAATTTTGGTTTTAAAACAAGATTCTTTCTCTTATTTCTTAAATATTCCTGTATTTAAAGAACTCTTGGAGATTCATCTACACACAAATTATATAATTTTAATAGTTAAGCATAAAAAGAAAATACAAAGTGAATTGTTCAAGGCACTATATATAAAAACACACACAAACACACACGTATACATATTACCTTTAGGGTCTGTTTGAAAACACTTTCAATTAAGAGTTCTCCAAGTCTGTGTTTTCCAAACACCATTGTTGTTAGTTTTGGCTAAACAACATTTTAAAAAAGAATTTATTGAGGTGAAACTCTCGTTGCTAAATCACAGACCCTTTAGCTCACCCTCCCACCCAGCCCTGCTTTCTCTCCCCCCCCTCCTGTCTCTCCCTTTCTGTCTCTCTTCTCTCTCTTTCGCTCTCTCTCTGAATCAGGCCTCACATGCTGTTTGTCAAAAACTGACAGGGCCCACTGTGAAGATTAGAGCACAGAGCCCTGGGGAGAGATTGGAGGGGAGCAGGCACTGTCATTCCGCTTGCACCTGCGGAAGTTTAAGGTCTTCTCCCCCTTCCAGATGGACCACGTGTCTCTGGCATGATGCTCCATCTCCCCTAAGCCTTCTCCCACTTCAAGATCTAATCACGCCAGCCTCTTCCCCTGTGCCTGCAAGCTTTGTCTTTAACAGAGCTCTTTTGAAGGGTAATTTGGTGTCATCTCCTTTCCCCCAACAACTCTGCATTTATTTACATATTTATATTTTTGTCATAACACACATATCGTAAATTAACCATTTCTAGGTGAGACATTTAAAGACATTGAATATATCACAGTGTTGTATGATCATCACTTCTGCCTAGTTCCACAGTGTGTCCTCTACCATAGAGGACTACTTACCCAGTTAAATACTCTCATTTTCTCTCTTCCCTGAGCCCGTGTAGACACCTGTCAATGGTCTGTCTTTGCGGACTCACCCATTTTATATAACCTATATAAAAGACTCACAGTGTGTGATCCCTGTGTCTGGCTGGTAGCACAATGTGTTGCAGTATCATCTTTGTGGCCTGAATTATTTCTTTACTTTTAAGGCTGACAAATAGCTATTTGGATGAGTGTACCACATTTTCTTATTTTATTCCTCCAGTGGTGGGATTTTGTCTGGTTTCGCTCTATGGGCTTTTTGACTAGTGTTGCTGTGAGCATGCCCAGTTAGAGTTCTTTGACGCAAATACCTTGGTATGCGATTGTAAGGTCTTGAGATAGCTCTGTTTAACGTTGAAAGACATGGAAAACCATGGACAGCCATGGTTTTCACAGCAGTGGGATGATTTTCCATACTTCTAACTTATGTCTGTTATCTAAATCAAAATACTTTATTTGGAAACGTACTTTCCTCGATGCTTTGATTTGCTATTAAAAATAGATGACCTTCAACATATCTACCTCTGTTTTCCAAAGTGACTTAAAAATAAATAAATAAACCCAGCAAAAACAAAACTTTGGCCAATTTCTGTGTTCCTCTTATGAGAATTGGCAACACTTTCTGAAACCAATTCCAGAAGTTTATGTTCTAGTCTTCTGCTCTCAGACAATTAGCTTGCTCTCCCCTGAGCTCAGGAAAATCCAAGTTAAATGTTCAGGACACATATCTACTTTCTGTCTGACTTGATCAAAATATTGAAAAAACAAGTCAAAAATTATAGCAAGTGCTCAATAGTCCTTTATATAATTAAGCAGATGAGAAATGAAGAAAAAATTTCAAAGAAAAAGAACATGTGCTGATTACCCATAAAAAATGTTTCTTTTTTCCCTTGCTAGAGAGTTGAAGTCTAAGAGATGCTCATGTACCTTCATACAATGTAGCTTGTGAGCTGTAGGTTAGCAATAGTATTCAAGTTGTTAGTAACTGTCAATCACTCAGTACTGCTTCCTAAGCACTTTATTTATATAACTTTTTTTTGGCGGGGGGGCTTTTCGAGACAGGGTTTCTCTGTGGCTTTGGAGCCTGTCCTGGAACTAACTCTTGTAGACCAGGCTGGTCTCGAACTCACAGAGATCCACCTGCCTCTGCCTCCCAAGTGCTGGGATTAAAGGCGTGCGCCACCACTGCCCGGCTATTAACATTTTTATTTCCAAAGACATAGCGAGGGAGACACATACTGTGTCAGCTTCTTGCTGCTTTCAGATGGGCCAGCACAGCTGGCTCACTAGAGGTTCTCCATCCATGCCTGTTGAACTCAACTGAGAGTAGATTTTCAACACAGACAGCAGCTGTGTGAATGCAGAAAGCAGTTTTGTCTGGTTTACAAGACTGTGCCGTGTGCCCGGTGCTGTTTCTTCTACACAATGTTTGCCGAGTGAGTGACTCTAAGTGCAATAAGGAGAGCTTAGTTCCTCACTTATTAGCTTGCTTTCTTTCTTTGGCATTTTTTTTTTTTGATATTCAAACATAAAGGTGTGTAGTTTTTCTTAGAGTAGGTATAATAGGTTAATTCTTTTTTTTTTAACCTTTCTTTCTTTTTTTTTTTAACATACCAATTCCATTTTCCCCTCCCTCCTCTCTTCCTGCTCCCCTCACCTATCCCCACTCCACCGCATCCACTTCTCAGAGAGTCAACCAAGTCTGTCCTATCACCTCCTTGAGGCGGGACCAACCCATGCCTAGGCCGAGCAAGGTTTCTCCCCATAGAGAACGGGCTCCACAAAGTCAGTTCTCATTGCCAGTGGCCACATACACTGCCCAAGCCACACCACTGTTACCTGTATTCAGGGGGCCTAGTTCGGTCCAGTGTGGGTTCCCCAGTTGTCAGTCCACAGTCAGTGGGCTCCCACTAGCTCTGGTCATCTGATTCTGTGGGTTTCCCCATCATGGTGGTGGCCCCTTTGTTCATACTATCTATTGCTCCTCCCACACTTCAGTTGTACTCTGGGAGCTCTGCCCAGTGGTTAGTTGTAGATCTCTGCATCTGCTCCCATCAGTGTCTGGAAGGTTCTAGCTTCTCTGGGGTTGTGGACTGTAGGCCGGTTATCTTTGCTTTATGTCTGCTATCCACTTATGAGTGAGTACATACTGTATTTGTCTTTCTGGGTCTGGAGTACTTCAATCATTTAAGAATAAGCTAGTTCTTAACTCTTAAATGAAAATTTGAAAGTTTTGAGTTTAAATAGATCACATAAAATGTTTTATTAGCATAATTCTTGGTCATGTATCTACTTTTTCTCTTGTGAAATTCCTTTATTGCAGTAGGTCTAAAGTATTCCAGATTTGCATATCTCGTCAGTATCCTGTGTCTCTTGTGTCTTACATCTCCGTTAGAGGCCAGTCAGTGTGTCGTTGAAGCGATTTCTCTGCTGAAGGAAATTGTTGTCCTCAGTGTGGCGGTGCAGCTGGAACTTTAGCGCCTCTAGTCGCTGCACTTGTCGGGCCTCACACCATTCTCTCGCAGGTGATTATACTGGAGACACGTGGGCCAACAGCAAAAATCATCACCGCAGGTGACTTTCGAAATCGCAGTAGCTCAGCTCAAAGCTGCAAGAGCCAGTATCAGTGTGGCCCGCATTGCTTCTGACCACTCTGTTCTCGCCTGTAAGTGAACTGTACTTAGGCACACACTTATGGAAAACCATTTAAAGATTATTTGGCATAGGTTTTTCAGAATCTGTGCCACACAAGTGAAGGATATTTACTCAGAAAAGTCAGAACGAGATTACCTATAAAGGCTGAAAGGACGTGTCTTAACTATGGCTCTTCCGTTTGATGGCGTTGCTTATGTGGGTTTGGCCCAGGAAACACTTAGGAAGCCCGGGCTCCATCTACTTTTTAAAAAAATGTTCTTCATTAGGCAATGTTTAAAGAAAGTCTGAGTGAGGAGGTCAACTACAAAGTTATTTAAGTATTTTAAGACTTGAGCCTGTAGGAATAGGCCAGGAGCAAATGGGTGCCATGGGGTGTGGGCCGTGTGTGACGACAGACTGGGGAGCTGGTGGTCTGCATGAGGAACTGTGGAGCCGAGGTTTCCTTAGAGAACACAGTGTGCCCACATCTTCCCTGCGTTTAATTGTTGCTGGCCATGAGATTGGGGCTGTGTTGTTCAGGAAAACAGTAATCAATTAATTGACAAAACCAAACCAAACCGGTTACTTGGCATGTAGAGAAAAATGCAGACTTGCACGTTTGAGTTTTCCCTCTTTAACCAGTTGTGCAGCATCACGTATTCATAAGGAAACAGCAAAGGGAGCTGGCGTGTTGACTTCCGGACCTGGAAGCTCCTGTGCCTTGCACTGTAGATCTAGTTTCAGTTGGGAGCCTTGTGAAAGCAAAGACAGTTGTGTTGTTTGGATCAGTGGGAGAAATGGGTTCCAATGTAGTTCCATGTTACAGCGATCCTTTCCAACTCTGAAAGTGCTGTGTTTCCAGACTGTGAACTTAAACAGTATCTCTGTGAGCCATGATGTGCTTTTATTTTTGTTTGAAATAAAATTAATCAAATTCCTCGGCACTGGAACAAGCTTCAGCAAGCACAATGGAACTATTGCAACCAGATATAAACAAACCTAAAATCATGTTTTCCAAGTGTTTTAGGCTTTTAAGTTACTCTATTTGCTAAAGCAGAATAAAGTATAATTTATGGTTGGCCCACGAGATATTATGCCAATGTAAAGATGACAAATTATGGAACAATTGCACTTAAAAAAATTTTAAGTTTTGGGCCTGGAGAGGAGGCTCAGGGGCAGAGTGCTTTCATAGTCTCCCCTCATGAAGCCAGGGGTCTCCCCTCATGAAGCCAGGGGTCGCCCCTCATGAAGCCAGGGGTCTCCCCTCATGAAGCCAGGGGTCTCCCCTCATGAAGCCAGGGGTCTCCCTTTGTAGTGGAAAAATTCAACAATCTGTAATCCAATTTTCTCTGAAGTTATTTTGAACTGATATTTATGTTGTATCTGACCTATGAAAAAATTGTAAATAATGTAGTATTCTCTAGATTATTTATTGCTTGCTGTTCAATGAAGTTGATTAATCTTACAGTATAATGTTTTAACATATTGTAGATGTGTTAATGTTTAATATAGTTTATGTTTTAAAGACACAATTCTTTTGGTCAAGTTTTATTGTATAATATACCCAGATTTGCCCAAGGCTTCATAAACTTGCCCCTCTCCTTTGGGTAGTAGGTGTATTCTAGAGGCTAAGATACTGGAGACTGGGACTTTCGCTTTGTCTAACTAGAGGCAGAGCATACTATCAGAAAGACCCTGTCAAAACAAAGCACCGCAGCATCACAAAGGTAGCAGTTTCTTATTAGAGACCTGAGGGGATGCAGCGGTGTAAGTGGCATAGACCAGAAGTTTGGGGATGCACTCTCCATTTACCCGTCTGTTCCCTACTAGGTCTTCTCTTTGGTAAAGTAATATCTGTTTTCTTCAGAATAGGTAGCATGAGAACAATTGTGAAGCATACAAAACAGGAAACCTCTGTATTCCATGCGAGCTGTAATTCCATGCGCAGGTAGCAAGGAATAGCTTTCTTGGAATCAGAGCATCGCTGAAAACTTGGAAGACCTCTGTTTAGGTCAGCCAGTTGTTCGATGGTAATAAATGTGGAGCGCAAGTTGATTTTAGTTTTCACATCATGCATTTCAGACCTCACGGCTTCTTGCTTGACTGTTAAATTCCCACAGTGCACCGTTTCTGTGGCTGTCATCATGTGCATTTCCCAGAACAGGAAACAGAGACTTAGACTCTCATTCTTCTTGGGTAGGTAGGCTCATTGGCAGAGGTGCTTGTGGCGCAAACCCGGTCAGGGTCGTCCTCCGACATGCATGCTGTGATGTCCACATGACACATGTGCACACTCAGACACAGTCAACAATACTTAAAAGGACAAACCAGTAGTTCTTCGACTATTTGTTATCTATGACTCCAAGTGCCAAGTGTGCACCAGTTCATATGGCTTTAGGATCTGTTACTTAGGTTCCTTCCCAGCTTTGTCAGGGCTTCTGTGAAAACCAGGGTTCCCAGGTGCCTTTCTGCTGTTTGGTGGCAACTCAGGCCCAGGTGGCATACATGACTCTAACTGCAATTTTTGTTTCACAGACAAAATGCTTAATGCCAGAAAGCCCAAGTCTGATGGGAAGAAATAATGCTGATCGTTTTTGTCAGGTTCATCCCATCCATGCTGCCAGGAGACATTCATTATCACTGCTCTTCCGTGTGGTCTCTTCCTGGGTGAAGGTGAAGGGGTGGGGCGTGACCCTTGTGTGGAGAGGAATAAGAGGAGATCCCAGTTCTTGAAGAATTCTGCCGTCTTCCCTTGTTTGTTTTACCAAAATGATAAAATTAACCCTTCTTGCATATAAGTCAAGGGTATTTTCCTCAGTCTAGAAGCTGGTTTTGAACTTTCTAAACCTGCTTGGGTTTGAGTCCTTCCTTCACAGTGCAGCTGTGTGCTGCAGGGCTCCTTGCTGTCTATTTAAGGTTCTTAACTTGTGGAACAGGTAACAGGAACTTCTTAGCTTTTGCTGTTGTAAAGACTGAGCTGGTAAGACAGTGCATGGCACCCACAAAATTCTCAGGGCTCTTAGCTAACTGAACTAGGAACTTCACAGTTCTTTCTAGCGATGAAAATAATGATTTCATTTAACTATATAGATTAGAAAAATCACTTAATTAGGGACAGTGACAGGCTTTTCCATTTTTTTGAGGTATGTTTGACCACAAGTTATAGATATGGAAGGTTTCCTCCCAAGATTTTTTTTTAAGGATTTATTTTATACCTCTGTGTGTGTGTGTGTGTCTGTCTCTCTCTCTGTGTGTCTATCTCTGTGTCTATCTCTCTCTGTCTCTCTCTGTGTCTGTCTCTGTATCTATGTCTCTCTGTCTCTCTCTGTGTATCTCTCTTTGTGTGTGTGTCTCTCTCTGTCTCTCTGTCTCTGTCTCTTTCTGTTTCTCTCTGTCTCTGCCTCTGTCTGTCTCTGTCTCTTCTCTCTCTCTCTGTGTGTCTCTCTCTCTGTCTCGCGCTCTCTCTGTCTCTCTGTCTCTCTCTCTCTCTGTGTGGGGTAGGTCACATGCATGAGGATAGGAGAGGGCTTGGAGTCCAGAAGTGAGTCTTTTATCCCATGGAGGTAGAGTGTGATATCACTCAGCATGGCTGCTGGAACCAGAATTTGGGTTCTGTTCAGGAACAGCAAGTTTGAGCCATCTCTTTAGGCCCTCAACATTCTCTTTGGAGGAGTGTTTACATTGTGGCATTGTAACATGAGGGGCCTGCTTGTTGGGGTTTCTGTCCTGCCCAGTACCCCACAGCCGGCGAGCCCCAAAGAAAGTCACACAGAGAGTCTATATTAGGTTATATACTGATTGGCCCATTAGCTCAGTCTTCCTACCAGCTCCCGTAACTTATATTAACCCATGATTCTTATCTATGTTAGCCACATGGCCGGTACCTTTTCTCAGCTGGGACAGGGACACATGCTGCTTCTTCGGTGGACTGCGCAGGAATGCCAAGGGAGCTTCCTGCTTCCCAGACATTCTCCTCGCCCTGCCTCTACTTCCTGTCTGGTTGAACTGCCTATACTTCCTACCTGGCCAATCAGCATTTATTTAAAACATGATTGACAGAATACAGACACATCTCCCGCACCATGGCATGATTAACCAGCCAAGCTAGTTTGTATCTACCACCCCTCAGTTATGGTTTTCCTGTGTTGTGAGGCCATTTATCATCAACTTTTTAAAGGGCATTTCAAGTATGTAATCCAGCTTCCCACTGTCGCTCAGCCGTCCATTAGCTCTTCAGAACTTAACTGTTTGATGTAATTGGACCCTTGTTTTGTTTTAAAGACTTATTGCAGGTATTAGCGATGACATAATTCATTCTCAGCCCTTTGCCATCTAATTTGCCTTATTATATCATCATTATACTATAGGAATTTTTGAAAGCTTAGAACTTTCGGGTTTTTAGTCCTTGATATTGAGTAATAGTTAGGCTTCTGTGACAGTTCTACTATGTTCCCATTCCAACCTCTTGTCATGAGCCTTTAGATATTTTAATCACGAGAAAAGTTATATTTTAGGCTAAAATCATAACGTATAATCCCAAATGCTGGCCGCCCACCCAAACCTTTTCATCTCTTACAGATCTCAACACATGCCCAACTGAGACTCCTGTTGTATTTTCTGAAATCGTAGCCATGTTGGGCAATTCAAACCATAGATAAAACCCAGAGCTTGCTGAACCTCATCTATGTATCATATAAAATGTACTCTGATTTTGGGCATCCTATATCTGCATACTGAGAGGAAAGAAAACACGCATCACCTATAACACGATCTCATTGCTGAGTGGCAGAGATGAACTACAGAGCCAGAAGAAGCCGGAGCGAAAGGGCAGTTCTTGTGCTGATGGAGAAGGAGGTGCCTCTTCCAATGCGCAGACAGAGTTGTGAAGAGAAAGTGTGATAGTTTTTATTAATGGGGAGGAAACAAGTGGTAGAGAAGTTAGCTTAGTCTTCGGGCTACAGTGGGCATACAGCCTGCTTAGCAACCTGGTCCAGCCACTGGCTGAAGAATGCATGAGGCCCTCCGTGTCTGTGTTACAAGTGTGTAGCGTGGTCCTCCTGTGGGACTCCTAACAGTGGGAACAGTGGCTATCTCTGAGTCTTTTACTTGCTTTTGGGACCCTACTCCTCATACTTGGTCACCATGCCCAGACTTAATACATGGGAAGTTCTTAGTATTATTGCAACTTGATATGCTATGTTTAGCTGATGCTCATGGGGAGACCTGCCCTTTCCTGAACAGAAGTGGAGGGAGAGTGGATTTGGAGTGGGGAGAGGGGCAAGACAGAGGGGAGTTTTGGGGAAGGGACTGTGAAGAGAGGAGGGAGGGGAAGCTGCAACTGGGACTCTAAATAAATGAATAAATTCATTAGAAAAAAGAATGCATGTTGCCTTGAAGAGGATTTTTGTCTATCAGTTTCCTGATAATTGGTCAAATCCCAGGCAAATGTTCTACAATATGACTTGGCAGTATAGAGGGATGGACAGCATGTCCTCTTGAAATGACCTCAGGGTAGAATGACGAGGAGCGCATCCCTACAGACTGTAACAAGACCTTTGCTGAGGACGCACTAACTGTGCTTGCTTGGAAGAGAGGCCCTTTAGCATGTATTCTCTGATTAGCATACCCAGAATCCCTGAATGTTTTTAGACAATGTCTTGAGCTTTCCTTTACAGCTACTGTTCCAGACATTATCAGTTTCTATTTAGATAAAAATGTTTGACTTGTGCTATATCATAATGATCTATTTATTTACAGATAAAAGGGCGGCGTTACCAACTAAATAGGAAATTCTAGAGACATTGATAAAGGAAGGGACCTTTTTAAACAAGTATGCAAAATAAAATGGTTGACAGAATGAGAAAATATCTGGAGGGTTAAGATGTGAAAGTCTGTTTGAAATCTTTTTTATTTTTGGAAGGCTAAGGAAAGCCAAAAGGAGTAACAGCTTTGGACCAGACATCTCGCCCCACAATTTTCCCAGCTGTTCTAAAGGAGAAGAGAAGCCGCTTGACTCTTGTGGTGGCTGAAAGCCTGTAACCCAGGCTTGAAACTCAAACCTGCAGGCTATGTTGTCTTGATTTTCTTACAATAATATCACCCCTCTCGAGGATACAATTGTAAGTGCGCTTAAGGCCCCTTTATTTTAATTACCATAACTAGCAGACATTAGTGTGCTGGATTGGATTTGTTCTGAGAAAGCTTTTGTTGAGTTTGGAACTATAATGTAAGCTGAAGAGGGATGAAGCCATGTCTTGTTCATCTTTGGCACGGAGAGGATCTAACCCAATGCCTGGGCCCACAGTGGACCCTTGCGAAAGACTTATTTTGTGCTAAACTCAACTATAGGACTGCTTTGCCCTGTTGTAGCAATTAGAAGTACATGAGTATTTACCCCAGAATATCACATTTATTAATATTTTTATTTGCTTCTTGGGTGTTTTATAAACAATAAATAATAATATTCTCTCTCTCCCCAAAAGATGATTTGGTGCCATTCACTCAACTTGTCTCCTCTCTGGGGAACTAGAATTTAGATTTTTAAAAAATCATTGTCAGACTTTGTAAGATTTTACTGTTTGTTTGAAATTTAAATATATGTGTAAACTTCTCTTCCACTCGGCTGCTCGCTACAGCCCTGTGAATCCTCTGCTCTCGTTCCTCCTTTACTGTGCACAGCACTCGTGCTCCATGATGAATTCCTGGCACAAAGGCACTGAAGTCTGTCTTAGCAAAACAGAGCTTGTACAGCGTGACTCCCCGGGAGGAGGCGCACGGCATGGGAGGCGTGGCCACTGGAACTCTGGTGAAATCCCCGCACGCGAAGGGTTCCGCCTCCCTGTTAAAGAGAAGGCACACATAAGCTCCTAAGTGGTTAACGTGAGAAAACCCTTCTGCCAGCTGTCACTGTGGAGGTCTGGCCAAATGGACAGGGCAGAGGATGTTAAGTTTTAACTAAAAGCTTCAGAAAGCACCAGATGTCTCCTGAATTGTCTTTGAGGGCTCTAGAACCTCCTGTCACATACTGGCATGGGTTACCATTATACTGTGAACTAGTTATTAGCAAACAAGGTTTCTAAACTATATTTCTTTTTCACACTTATTAAGTGTGTGTGTGTGTGTGTGTGTGTGTGTGTGTATGTATGCAAGGTCGCATATATGTACCATAGTATGTGTAGAGGTCAGAGGGCAACTGGCCAGAGTGAGTTCTCTTTGTACCATTCCAGTTCCAGGAATTAAACTCAGGTCGTCAGGCTGGGTGACAAGTGCCTCTGTCCAGTAATCCATCTTGAAGCCCCTGTTAACCAGTTCTGAATACAATATCTTTGCATACACAATAATCTCGGGAATTTTTAGTTGACATTTACTAAAAAGTGTGTTTTTCTTCAGTATTCAGTTAGGGTAACAGTTTGTTATTTATCTGGCTAATTACCTAGCGATCAGTTGTACCAAGTTTCTTGTTTCTACGTCTTATCCAGTTTTACTTACTATTCGAATTGGTAAGGAAGTGATAAAAGAGAGAAACCTAGAGTTAACAGTCTCTCGGCTGCCCTGAAATCATTACCTATTTGCTTACATAGATGTCAGTAGAGACATTTTAAGAGCTGGCCAAAATGAGATAGTGGAGTTTGTTTTCGGTTTATCAGCAGAATTCCTTTCTTGGCACAGAGTGTAGTAAGTTGATGGTGTAGAGAACCAGAGAACATTCAGACCAAGAAAACCCGAGCTTGGTGTTTGTGGCTTATGTCCCTTGTCACACACATGGCTCCTAATAGATGCTTAGTAGCTGTCAGTGGACTGGATGACTACAGCTGGAGGGACCTTGGGGATGTGTAGGGCATTCTCATTAAAGACAGTGCAGGCCTGCACCTAGATCCCTTCCTTCTCTTACACAGATTCCCACCTCCATATCGCCCTGAAGCAATGGCAGTGCTGGCTGCACCTAGCCCAACAGCCCAGCTGGAGACTGCGCCCAGGGACAGTCCGTCGGAGGCAGCTGAGCAACAGGGATTTCTTGCCAAATTCATAATGTTGGTTTTCAGCGAACCAGAGCCACAAGAACCATTTTAGGACATTTCCAGCTAACGTGGAATTTTCAAAACCACTGTCAGGTCAGGGAAGCTGCTTTTATGGGAAATCAGGGTTTTGCCCAGCTGAGCATCTGGTAATGGCAGCTCAGGCGGAGGACTTCCTCCTTCAACCACGAATACCTAACGTGCCCGCTAGGAACTGCTCTCCTGTCATTTACCAGGGCAGAGCCCAATTTCCCTTTAAGGCCTTTGATTCATAGAACAACTTTTATGTAGGCTCCATTGAGAAGTAGAGAGGCAGGCAACAGGGTTCGGGGTGATTACTCAATGATAAATGGTGAATTGTGCAGAGAAACAATATTTTTATTTCTTTAGAGGCAAAAGGCATACCTAAAGCACTGTGAAGCTATACAGGTGAGTTGATTACGTTTTGAATAAGAAGAAATAGATGGAGAACAGTTGAGAATCTTGAATAAAGGCCTGAACCTTGATCATAGAGAATTTTATTTATTTTTGATATTAAAGTGGATAACAGCAAGACAAAATTCATAAGGAGGATCATTTTTCAGAAAAAAATGTAGCATTAATTCCTTATGCAATACTTGAGAAAATATCTCACAGAAAATAATCTGGATCTCCTTCTAGTAGGTGAGCCAAGTGTAATAAGTAAGCTTGGGTCTGGATGGCCTCTAAGATTAGTGAGAGGAGGGCGTGATGGTAGGCAGCATGGAGGTTAGGCACCGTGCATGAGTAGACTGGCTCAGGCAGGCATGGGTGCTGGTTAACTCTGAGAGGGTCTTTAACAAAGAGGGAACTGTGCAAAACTTAGACAAAAGGGTTTTTAGTTGGAACAAACTAATAAGATACTAAGGGCTCATTTAATTATGTGAGCTACAAAGGCATCTTCTTAGTCTATGTTCTTGGCTGCTAAGCTGTTGTAGCAATAGCCCCAACCTCTAAGCCACCCTTACTGTTCTGCTGTAGTAGACATGAAAACTTTATTGTTCGTGGAACGTACCCCATAGTAAACATTGTCAGCGGTGGCAGTGACCACAACCACACAACAAATTACTTCTATATTTGGCCAGCCATATAATGAATGAAAGGGTTCATCCCGGAACTCTCCGTCACAGTGACAGAGGTCGCTTATTGGTCTGATTCCTTCCTGGTGTAGTAGACCCAGGATGACCCTGCTACACCCAGGCTTTGGGATTGATCCTTCCTTGTATTTGGGAAGACTTCATCCCTCATTAAGTTGGTACTGTCCTTGGAAGGTTAGTCTTGAAGGATTATAGCACTCCCTTGCCAGTGGGCGCTGAAACACTAGTGAAGACAAATCTCCAAGTGCAGGGAACATTGAAGAAATTCTCCCTGCGGATGCTTTCTGCTTGCTTACTTTGTGAGGTGGGATCTTGCTCTGTAGACCAGTCTGGTTTCATACTCAAAATTTCCCATCTCAGGTCTTCTGAGTGCTGGAAAAGAGGCTAGTTTCTCAAATGGTGGTTTCTAGAACCTTCTATTTGTATGTTAAATTGTAGTTTACATTTTTTCTTATGTTACTTTAATCTTGACTAGATTATTTGTCCCTCTGTGTGGTAATAATACAAAAATTTTAATGTTGTGATTCTTTTGTGTGCAGTTCTCTGTGTATATTTATTATTTTCTCCACCAAATTATAAACCAGGCAAAGGAAGGGGCTCATGATCTATTTGCTCTTGTCTCCAGAATCTTGCATTGTGTATGATGTCAGTATAAGTTGGCTACATTATACTCTTTTTTTTAAAAAAAAGCTTTATTTATTCATTATGTATAGTGTTCTGTCTGTGTGTATGCCTGCAGGCCAGAAGAGGGCACCAGATCTTCCTACAGATGGTTGTGAGCCACCATGTGGTTGCTGGGAATTGAACTCAGGACCTCTGGAATAGCAGGCAATGCTCTTAACCACTGAGCCATCTCTCCAGCCCCTATACTCTTGGAAACAAAGTTATTTAAGTACCAAAGATTTTAAATACCCATGTGGTTTGGGTTCCTCACAGATTAGCATTGATTGAGATCTAAGTTATAGTCCTTGCTGACTTCTTGGAGAACAGGCTTGCCAGTGTGGGGAGCTTGTGCGCCTGCTCACTGTGAAGCTTTGGTTGTATTTCTTCGACTGTGGCTAATTGTTTATCTTGTACCAGTTGCAAAGGAAAAGGAAACAGTCGCCACAGTTGTGGGAAAAACTTAATTTGCTTCAAACCAGAATTGTTTTGCTTTAGAACTTGTATGGATTAGGGTTTCAGACATACATACATTAAAATGGGCTTAATGTAATTAAAAACTTCTGTGGTTGTTTGGGTTCCCAACCCCTGGATTTTTAGTCTGCTCTTTTGTCCTAATTTTAATCCAATCCCCCACCCCATCACTCAAGTAATATAGTTTTATTGAGGAAAAAAATTTGAACTGTAGGTACTAGGTTCCTTCTGCTCCTGTCCCATGTCTGTGAGTGGTTTTGCTCTCTTCTCTGACTTTCTCTCTGCTTGCAAAATGGCCAGTGCATCTCCCCAGTCACACTAGCCAGTGCACTAGCTAGACAAAGAACATGTGTGTTCCTTTTGTGCCTGTGTTCCTTCCAAAAGAATGTCTCCTCTAACATCCCGTCTTCATACCCAGCTCTACATCCATAAGACAAAATAAACTTTTACTTCTATAAGTTGCCTTCGTCCTAGCATTTCATCACAGAAATGAGTAAGTAACTGACATTCTCTAGTATGCCACAGTAAACTGGGCAGAGGACCTGGGGAATGGTGGGGAGGGGATTCACAGGGAGTGTTGAGGGTTAGGACACTCTGAGTGAAGGAGATCATGGCTCCTGCCTTGAGGCAGCAGACAGACTTTCTTGACTCTGCTAGAAATCCCACATCTGTGAAATAATAATGGATGTGGGCCATTAAATATGATTGAAGTGCTGAAAGGGAATATTAAAGTTGTAGCTGTGAACCCCTTTTGAAGTCAGAGACTCCAAGGGGACTTGGAAAACTCAGGGGTCTTTCTTCTAGAAAACTATGTAAAAACATGCTAAATGTCAGTTTCAGGAGTGCTATCAACCCTGGAGGCTCATTCTGGGCAGGAGTTACAAGGCTTTAAGCTCAAGAAAAAGCTCTGGCTTGTAGGAGTATACCAATGTTTGTGATTTTATTACTCACTTGGGAAGCACTGTGAGGCTCCGTAGTTCTGTGATGCGGGGCTGGCACAGCTCTAGTACTGCTTCCATGTCTTATAGAAGACCTGTTAGCAGTTGGTGCAAGGTGCAACCTAGTTGAAACCAACTGGGGAAAAGTAGGAATTTCAAATAGTCACCAGGGACTTAAGTCTAGCATAGGTAATTTCACCTTTGCTTTGGCTTAGCAAAAACAATCAAAACACTTGTTCAAAATGTATTTGTAATTTTTCTTTCATTGGATAATTTTGTTTTTTTTCTTTTTCATTCTGCATAAATTTTGTCATGTTTCATTAGAGCCAACTGCCTGTGGACCTTTCTTGATGTTTTCCTAGCTATCACCATCATTTGTTATAGACGGTCAAGAGAAGTAAAGTTTATGCTGGTGTTTTTGGAGTCCTTTTAGTATGGTTCTTTGTTTTTCCATATATTGTTTATGTTTAGTTGATCGTACTTTTCCATCCGGAAGTCAATATTCTAAGCAAACCAGTTAATCTAGATCCTCGGTACCGCTGCGGAAGGCAGCAGGCAGTGCTGTATTAAGAGAGTTTAGACAGTCAAGTGTGACACCTGTTGCCTTCTAGCTTGGCACTTCTGCACTCCTCAGGAGAACTGCAGGCATTTCCTTGCAGCATTGCTCAGCAAAGAGGAAAGTCTCAGTAGGGACTTCGGGTAATAAGAGAATGACCTCCAAAGGATCATGCTGCTGGAGTAGAGAAGAGAAAAATCAATGTGAGGAGGTGTTGAGCAGGAGGGATCGGAAGGACTTGGGACTTGGTGGAGAGGACAGAAACCGCAGCTGTGAGGGAAATGCGTCAGGGTTTGGGTGACGCCAATACCGAGGGGAAGTTGGTAGGGATATGTATTACAACATTTTTTCTTCATGAGAAAATTAGTGTATTAACTCCAGCCTTTCCAGGCTCTGCACAAAGGATGGATAATCAATTGGCAGTGGGCAAGGCCAGAGAAAGCAAGCATCGGAGTAAGCAGAGGCTGGGGCGAAACTGTAATTTTTTAAATCTCGAAGTTCATCTTTTTTTTTTTTTTTTTTTTTGATGTTCTCATATGTTCTTGAAGACTCAAGTGGGCATGATTTACTTTCATTTTGGAGACTGAGAAAGCGAGAGGTTTGCAGATGGAGGACAGGACATCTGTTCGTGTTCCTGCACTTGGGGTCTCCATGTTTGCTGACAGTCGTGTTGTCCTGTATCTGAGAACATGTCCTCTGTGGTGTTCATAGTCCTGTTGGGATCAGTTCTGTGGTCTTAACTTTTCCTTTTAATCTGAAGGGAAAAGGTCTCTACTTCTTAGTTTTAGTAGTCTGCTTTTTAGGTTTAACTAATAACATAGGTGAAATGCCATGAAATATGGCTCAAAATAGGAAATTCAATTGTCTGTTTGAGACAAAAAGGGATATCCTGGCAGTAATACTGCGTTTAGTAGTATGTTTTAGGACTTCTAATTACTGGTATTTCCTTTCCCTACTTACTGGTTTCAGACATCTCTTTCAATTTGAGAATTAGTCAGCCTTATATTCATCACTGAGATACGTTTGGAGCCACACGTCCCCAGCTTAGTTGAGATTCTATGGCACAAAGCTGCATCTCCCAGGCTCTGCAGATGTTGCAGAAGTAGATATGAAGCATGCTAACTTTCAGAAGGCACCGTCTTCCTGTTTGGATTGCACACTTTACCTCCACGACTGGTATTTATTTACTCCTTTGCATATAGTATATTAGTAATTCCTATTCTAGGAGCTGAGTAACAAACCAGATTCTGGGTAGAAAGAAAAGGAAAGGAAATTTGTATATTCATTTCTTAGCATGAGTAAGTCATGGATTTTATTTATTTATTGGTGTGTGAGCATTGCGTGTGGTGTGTGTGCATGTTTGGGGGGGGCATTGTGTTCCCATGTGTACATGAAGGGCAGAGGAAAATGTCGTGTCCTGCTTCATCACATTTTTTTGCCTTACCTCCTTGAGACAGGGTCTGCCACTGTATCTGGAGCTAGGCCAGTAGCCTCAAACCCTGGCAACCGCCCTGTCCGAATCCCCACAGGCCTTGGGTTACATGTGTATGCAGCCGTGCCTAGCTTTTTGGACTATATTCACTGGGGATTCCTGTCCTACTGAGCTATCATGCCAGCAAATCACAAATTTCAAATGAAGAATAAACATTTATTTTCTTCTGGAGATCACATAAAAATAGATGGACATGTTTGATAATTGGTAGCTTTTTGTAGAATAATTCGGTCACTGGAAAATTCTCATAAGCTATTCTGTGGTTTGAATGTGGAATGTCTCCAGCAGGTCCATGTGTTAATCACTCGGTCACTAGCTGGTGGGGCTATTTTGAGCGATGATGGGAATTTTGGGCAGTGGGGCTTTGCTAGAATAAATAGATGGCTGGGCGTGTACCTTTGAAGGTAATAACTGGTTTCCAGTCTCCTTTCTCTGCTTCCTGTCCGCCATTAGGTGCAGAGCCCCTTTGGTTCCACATTCTCACCCTGGTCCTCTGTCCCAGCACCCGGAGCTAGGACACTAGGACCTGTGCCCTAAAACCATGCGCCTGGAACCCATCTTTCCTTCCTGTCACACTGGGAACACTGACTAATGTGTGCAATGAAGAGAAGCAGTCACCCTCCATATAGACCCAGTCCAAGATGAAAAGGGGCGGGGCATCAAGATGAAAAGGGGAGGGGGACCCCGTTTTTTGGACCTGGGAGTCATCAAACTCTAAATCTTGTATTCTTCATCAGGTCTTGCCATAAGTAAACTTTCCATAACTTTCTGTCTTCAGCTTGTTTGACATAGCCATCTTCATCGTCTAGAAACACATGGTTAGTCCTGCTCCAGTGCCCCTACTGGCATTTTCTCCATCCTGCAGTCACCGTGGTCCTCCATAGACATAACTTGTTCATCAAGCTTCAGTGAGGCTTTTCTGCAGCCGCATCCCTCGCTGCTTAGTCCTCTCGAGGCTGGTGAGAAGACATTGTTCAAGGTTTACCCCTAGATTCAGTAGCATGTGACATTTGCCTTTGTTCAGGAGGCGTCAGTTCGGTCTTGACACTTTAATTTTTGAGGACAGGAACCTTCTCTTTGAGGCAAAGTATCAAGAAGATAGTTTAATCTGAATAAGTGTTTGTCATTGTGTTGTGATGACATGGAACAGTTAGAAGTATAACTCATGGAGTTGCGTCCTAAATATGTAATAATGCCGCTAAACTAAGGCCCTGGCAAGAGCCATTTAAATCTAGCCAGAACTTATTTTTTCAGTCAGTAAGTCAGTCCCATAATATCCAGAAAAATCTACAAAACAAAGAATTTTTCAAGCAAATTCAGCCTGCATGATTTACACCAAGGAAAATAAGAGAATGATCAGAGAAAACTGGGTAATACTTAATATATAATAGGCATGAGTTGTAGCCACAGTTATTGCTTGAAACAAACAGGTATATGATGTTTCTTCTGGTCATTTCTTTTGCCTTCATATCGTGTGGTAGTGATTTTCAGTGGCAAGATGAGCTTTCCTAATGCTAAAGGTTCTAGACGGAATTTTTTCCTGGGTCTTTATATGGTAGACATCGTGTGATGTGTGCCAAGAGCAGGGAGATATAGTGGAACTGCCTATTCATTCAGTTCCCAAATTAAATAGTTGATTAGGTGTGAGCCTTAAGAAGGCCATTGGCTTGCTGGTCTGGCATTGCCCATTTGCCAGTTCTTTTCTGTGGTGTGGCTAGCCAGTCCACCTCCGTCAAAGAGGAAAAATGACGAATTCATTCACTGATTAAGTCCAGGACCCGGTGACTCATGAGTAGTTGGGTGTAATTCTTGAGACCACACAATGGTGGGTCAAAGCTTGATTTCCTAATGTTGGAAGTGAATCTTTTAAACATTCTTTTAGATGATGGTATGGTGGTGGGAGAGTAACCAAAGCAACCTCTGTCTTTGGAAGTAAGGGATACAGTTTAACCGTATTGCTCAGGAATTCCTGCCAAAGTTGTCCAGGTAGAATTTTTTTCCTTGGTGTAAATCACACAGGTTGAATTTGCTTTTCAGCGTTAGTTGGAGACTACAAGAGAAGAAAGTTGCTGCTTCTCAAATTCGTAATTTAAGTGGGCTGTCCATGGCCTCCTCAAAGATGTGTGGGTCAGGCGAGCTCCAGAGTGAGCCCAAGACAGAGGTGCTGGGAGCGGGTTCCCTGGCAGCCAGACTCTCCTTTCCGAGAAGAGGCTGTAGAGAAATGTGATTTGCTTACTACATCTAATGCTCGTTTTCTGGTCCTGCTGAGTCCTGCTGAGAGCTGTCCTTTAGAGTGAATGAGCCCTGCAGTATTATGCCGTTTTGTAGTTTCTGTGCACTCAGAGATATTTGCCTAATGTTTGGACTCAGAAATTTTAAGTTGTAGGTTGGTGACAGCAATGTAGTCTTTGGGGAACAAAGTCCAGATCATTCCTGATCCCATAGAGAAGTCTGTTTCTTTTTGATGTTTTTTTGGTGGGTGCAGAAAAGTCCGTGGGAAAGCCAGTTGCCCCTCCAGATGTGACTTTGCTAACCACTCAAGTGGAAGGGGCTTCTGGGGGGAGGCAGGTATTTTCTTTCCCTTAAGACCAGTGCTGGTGCTCACAGGTGCTCTTGTTCTAGCCAATATGTCTTGCAGCCCAAGCTCAGGTTGTGATTTGGGTCTCTTCCTATGTCATTGTCCTGTGAATGTGTGAGCTGGTGCAGTGGTTTATTTTATAGGCTGAAATGTAACACCAGTGTTACAGAAAGCAAGAATTCTTCCTTTAAAAATCTTTGGATCCTTACCTTATGACTATTGGAAGTTGATTCTGTCTTGTGTGATCTAGCAGATCTGCTCCCACACAGCTTTCTTTGTCTTAGCACATATGCCTAGGACTCATTGTAATGCATGGCTTCCCCAGGTTTGAACTGCAATTCTTCCAGATGCTAGTGTTTTTTCAGATAAGCTACAGATTTTATTCCTTTCACTTGTCAATAAGTTGAACAACAGGCATTAGTTTGGAAAGTATTAATGAAGAATATTTGGAGACTTTTATCTCCCTTGTTCTTCTAACATATCAGAGTGAAGATTTGTACCATGTCTGTTGGCTTATTAATGTTTATCCCCATATCATATTAATTGGTCGTCACAAGTTAGTGTTACTTTGTGACTTTTTGCATTAGAAAAATAGGAGAATTTTCCTGAAAATCAGATTTTGCCTGAGGTGAAATGTCAGAGCTTAGGCTCCAGTCACAGCCTGTGGTCTGTGTTCATCACGCGACTTCCAGGCAACTGTTTGCTGCTGGAGAAGGGATTCGCACCATTTCTTTCTCCTTTTCATCCTTGCTCTCCTTGTGGATCTCCTCATCCAAGTGACTCCAGAGAGAGTGGCCAGGAGGGATGTCTGCCCTCTCTGAACCTTGTGCTCAGCAGCCAGGAAACATTTCCTATCTAGCCTGAGAGGTGGATAGCTCTCGCTTATCTCCCCCCTCCCCCCAGGGTAATGAGCATCAAGTGTAAGAGATGTGATAGACGGCGAGCTATATGTGAAATCATACAAAATTCAAGCTGCAATAGTGACGATAACTATGGTTTAGAGAAATGGGATATCAGCCCAAGTGAGACCAGGCCTCCATTTTGTGGAGTGGCCTTCCAGTAGCTACACGTTCCCACCCTGACCCAGGCACCTGCACTGCCCTTCATCCCAGCCCCTCTGTGCTGCATGAGTGCTTGCCTTTTCTTCTGCTCCCCCACCCCCGTGTGCACACTGGAGACCGCTCCCTTTCTTGCCTTCCTGCCCCGCGCTTTGCATGTAAGGCATGTCTTCATCCCTGGCACCACAGAAGCAGAAGCTTTGGCCTGAAGTTTTGTTGGATATCTGCTGTGGGTCCTGGGCATTTCACATCCCTTCCTCATGAAAGGGGCTTTAAATGCTTTTGCTGCTTATTCATAAAGGTTTGAATACTTAATGAGCTATCACAGGTAACAATCTCTGAAGACAGATGTGGCTGTGAAGGATTACCCTAGATTTAATACTGAGCTGTACGATTTTAGGTAAACCTTCTTGAATTGTAGGAAAAGTTTTGTTGTACTTAAAACAGTAAAGGGTTTAGATTTATTGATTTTGAAGGTCTTCTTAAATGTCATCAGTTGAATTCAGTTGAATGTATCGACTGTTTTCAGTATTATTCATTGTAAATAAGGACATTATCTTAGTATTCAAAAATCCAAACAACATGTAACCTAGAAAATAGAGATAGAAATAAGTAAATAAGTACTGTGTGGTATTTTAAATAGCCAATGGTTGCAAAATTCATCTCTGTTGGTCTCATTAATTATAATTTTCTCTGGAGAAAAAGGACTCTCCCAAATACCAGAACAGCGGTCTTCACATTAGGGGATGACATTGCTTGTAGGAGCACATTGGTAGTGACTGAAAGCAGACATGTATCGTTGATAGCAGATAGCATTCAGAGTAAACATTAAAAATCAAAATAACCTAGTGGAATCTCTTTTTTCCCATTATTGAAAATAGATTTTTGTTTGTTTTTGTTTTTCAAGACAGAGTTTCTCTGTAGCTTTGGAGCCTGTTCTGTAACTAGCTCTATAGACCAGGCTGGCCTCAAACTCAAAGACATCTGCTTGTGTCTGCCTCCCGAGTGCTGGGATTAAAGGCATGTGCCACCACTACCTGGCGAAAATAGAATTTTTTTCTCACATAATATATCCTGATTATACTTCCCCTTCCTTTACTTCTTCCAGTTCTTTTCCACCTCCCCTCTGATTTGGATCCACCCATTTTCTGTCTTTCATTAGAAAACTAACAGACTCCTAAGGGATAATAATGAAATATAATGAGATAAACAAAACCAAACACATCAGAATAGGACAAAACAAGCAAACAGAAAGAAAATGGCCAAAGAAAAGGTACACGAAACAGATAAAGATGCACAAAAAAAAAAAATCTTTGCACACTTAGGAATCCCACAAAACACTAAACTGAAAGTCATAATATATAATGTAAAGAACCTGTAAGGTAAAAAGGAGAAAAATATAAATTAAATAAAAATTAAGGTAAAATGTAAAACAGCACGCAAACCCCAAGAGCATATTATGAGATAGCAGCCTCCAGAAATACCATCACTTCGTTTTCTGTTGACGACCCCTGGGCATGCAGCCTACCGTTGTGTGTCCTATGTTTCTCTCTTGGAGAAAACTAAGTTTTCATTTTCATGTGCTAATCAGTTGGAGATAACTTCTGGGTTGGGGATGGGGCATGCATCCATTTTCCTTTCATCTCTAGGATCTGATCTAGTGCAGACCTGTGCAGGCCCTGTACATGCTGCCTTAATCTCTGTGAGTTCAAATGTACTCTCAACTCGTTGATTTAGGAGGCCTTCGTTCCATGGTATCCTCTTTCTCCTCTGGCTTGTACACTCTTTCTGCCTTCTTCTCCGAAGGGTTCCCAAGGGGAAGGATTTGATGGAGACATCTTATTTAGGATTGTGTGTTCGTAGGTCTCTCACTCTCTGCACATTGTCTGGCGTAGGTCTCTGTGTCTGTTCCCATCTGCCGCAAGATGAAACCCCTGATGATGGCTGAGCAAGGCACTAGTCAGTGAATATAGCAGAATGTCTTAGGAGTCATTTTGTTGCATGGGTTAAAAAAAGCTTGTTTGTTTTTAGATCAGTAGTGTTTGGTTTTACACTAGGTCCTTTGACAGTCTGGTCTCAGGCTCTTGGTTACCCAAGCAGTGTAGGGTATGGGTTCCATCTTATGGAGTGGGCCTTAAGTTAAATCAGACATTGGCTGGTGACTCCCACAAGCTCTGTGCCACCATTGCACTGGCAGATCTTGCAGGCAGGACACTACTGTAGACCAAAGATGTTTGTGTTTATATGTGTCCTTTGGTTGTGTGCAGAGTGCCTTCCGGAGCCAGAGAATACTAGCGGTAGGCGGGAAAGCTCCATGTAGGCACCAGCTTGACTTCTCCATGTTCAGTGAGTGGAGTAGGTATTGTCTTCAGCGATATGGCCTTCCTGTGGGTTTGTGGAGAGCAACCTAAAATCTTGGCAACAACCTGGGTTGTTTGGGGATTCCTATGAGATCCATTTAGCTAACAACTTAATTAGATGTAACCCAATCCTGGTACTGGAAATTTCATTTGTTGACAAGTGATTTCCAGTTGGGGCTCTGTCCTCCCCCCACCCCATTATTTTATTTGGTGATTTCATTTAGATCACTAGTGTATATGTACACACACACACACACACACGAAACTTCTATTTGATTAGGTTTCCATATTGCCCATCAAATGCTCCTTTAATTTTGGCCACCTCTCTCTCTGTATTCTTTCTCTTTTCCTCACCTTCCCTCCCCCACACCGTTTGATATTCCTGTTGTAGCTGCATTCCGCATCCATCCATGACTATCTATTCTAGTTCCCTTTTATAGGGAGATCTTATTCCATATTTAACCTCTGTGGTTCTACATATTGTAACTTGCTTATCATTGACTTAACAGCTAATATCCACATATAAGTGAAAACTCTAATGACAGCCTTTGAAAAACCATTGGTCTAATGTTTTATGGAAAATTTCATTGTGGACATTACTAGTAATATTTTCTTAGGAAAGTTTAATTAAGGCAAGAAACTGATAGAACGTTAGTCTCTCTTGTTTTCTTTTGGGATTTTTAAACAGGATTTCACTATATAGGTCAGGTTGGCCTGAAACGCACTATGTATTCCAGTCAGACCTTGAGCTCTCTGATCTTCCTGATGAAGACTCTCAGATGCTGGGATTAACATGTGATCTACCACACTGTGGTTTGTTTGTTTGTTTGTTTTTGTGAATTGATGCTTTTTGTTACCAGAATCAACTCTGAGTTTTCTCCGGTAGGTAGAAGGTAAGCTTGGATAGTTAGTTGATAACTCACCAAAGTCATATTGATGACCAGGAACTTCTGTTCTCTATTCAGGCAATGGCTGAAGACAGAGAAACAATTTAGGAACCCTGAGCTTGGCTTACGTTCTCAGGCTCCTGCTGAATGAATGTCTGACATGTGCCACCTGTGAAATCTGTTTTAGCATCAAGTCTTCATGCTCTGAAGATTGTCAGAACCTGTGCTTAAAATTGTTCTCAGGGGAGTAAAAATGGTGTCTGCAGAAGGAGGCTAGACACCTGAAAGGAAGAGGATTTGGGAACTCTGACTTTTCTCTCTAGACATGGGCGCCTCGTCACCATGATGACATTCTCTCCCCAGCTTTAGAACTGTGTGATTGAGCTAGTGCCTGATATGCAGAAATGCTTTCAACTCTTCATCCAAGTTTTGGGAATTAATGCCAATAATTTAAAAAAAAAAAGCCATCCAGACGGTGGTGGCACACACCTTTAATCCCAGCACTCAGGAGGCAGAGGCAGGTGGATCTTTGTGAGTTCAAGGCCAGCCTGAACTCACAGCCTGGTCTACAAGAGCTAGTTCCCGGACAGGCTCCAAAACTGCAGAGAATTTCTTTCTCAAAAAAACAAAACAAAAGAAACAAACAAAAAGCCATGTGAGTTATCTATTCACAGTGGTAAACTTTATCATTAGCTTTGCTGTTCTGAAGTGGATTCTTATAAATAGATACTATCGGGATATTAATTCAACCAGCCTTATAGGTAAAAAGTAAATTGTTTGAAAAGCTAGCTTAAACTGCACATCTCTCTTAAGTGTTCTAATCTACCTGTGGCCCACTTAAACTGTGTAAAGAGAAGAACAGAAATGATTCTTAACGGAGCATCCCCTCTAGTCTAACCTGTTTGGGCATTTTCAGAAAAGATCCTGTTTTTGTCTGTACCGTTTGATTGCTTGTGTTTGTAGTTTTTTTTCTTTGCTGAGGGAAAAATCAATCTATTTCCTTGTTCTTGCCCTCTTTTATTTTCTATTTTTTGTGTTGTGCATTTAATGAGGAAGCTATATGATAGAAAATTCATAGCAAGACCAAAACTATCTTCGGGACCCTTTAAAAATTATTAGGGCTGAGGCTGTCCACGTTAGCCTGTCGGTTGGTGTCGTCCTTGTCCAGCTCTTGTTGAGGCAGCCATGTTGGTGAGAATTTATGGATGGAGCTTCTGACATTGCTAGGAGACACAGCTCACAGCAAATTCCCTGATCCTCTGGCTCTGTCAATGTTTCTCCTCCTCTTCCATAGTGATCCCTGAGAGTTGTGAGCCTCAGTGTGAGAGCTGTGCCGCAGATACATCAGCTGGAACTGGGCACCAGAACTCTGCATTTTCTATAGTCAACTCTGTCTGTTGCAAAGAGAAGTTTCCTTGATGAAGGGTGAGGATTATACTTATCTATAAGGACAGATATTAAGAATGTAGTTAGGGATTATGTTGGCTTACAAAAGTGTGAATTATATATGTTCTTTCTCTAGATTCATGACTTCATCACTCCTTGGTAGTTGGCTAGGGTTCAGTACTAGGCATGAGTTCTCTCTTGAGCTGTTGATGACCGCCAAGGTGCGCATGCCACTATTGCCCCCCCCCCTTAGGGCTACAGGCATCTTAGGAATCCTGAGAGCAAGAAAAAGAGTCTTCCCCAGGGAGGAGCACACTGATGGGTTATGCAATAGCCAGTAGTCACATTCAAGTAACATTATAGGGACTGAACATGTTCTATTTATATATACATCTGCTAGCCCCCTTATTTCTCTGCTTACTTTCTGTCTGCATGACCTGTCTATTGGGGAGAGTGGGATGTTGAAGTCTCCCACTATTATTGTGTGGGGTTCAATGTGTGATTTAAACTTTAGTAATGTTTCCTTTACAAATGTGGGTGCCTTTACATTTGGGGCATAGATGTTCAGAATTGAGACATTTTCTTGGTGGATTTTTTCTTTGATGAATATGGAATTCCCTTTTCCAACACTTTTGATTAATTTAGATTTGAAGTATATTTTGTTAGATATTAAGTAGGTACACTGACTTTCTTCATATGTCTGTTTGTTTGAAAAATTTTATTCCAACTTTTTACTCTGAGGTAATGTCTGTCTTTGATGTTGAGGTGTGTTTCTTGTGTGAAGCATAAGGATGGATCCTTTAACCTGTGTCTTTTTATTGGTGAATTGATTTTATTTATATTATAGATGTTAATGACCAATTATTGTTAATTCCTGTTATTATGTTGTTGTTGTTGGTGGTGATAGTGTCTCTCTGTGTGTGTTTCCCTTCTTTGGGTTTTGTTGGTGTGAGATTATCTATTGCCTGTGTTTTCCTAGGTGTAGTTAACATTCTTGGGTTGGAGTTTTCCTTCTAGTACCTTCTGTAGGGCTGGGTTTGTGGATAGATATTGTTTAAACTTGACTTTGTCTTGAGAGCTTGTTTTCTCAAGGTAATTGACAGTTTCACAGAGTATAGTTGTTTGGACTGGCATTCATGGTCTCTTCGAGTCTGCAAGACTCTGGCCAGGCCTTTCTAGTCTTTATAATCTCCATTGAAAAGTTGTGTATAAATCTAATATGTTTGCGTTTATATGTTACTTGTTTTTTTTTTCTTGCCACTTTTAATATTCTTTCTTTGTTCTGTATGTTTAACATTTTGATTATTATGTAATGCAGGGACTTCCTTTTCTGATCCAATTTATTTTGTGTTCTGTAAGCTTCTTGTGCCTTTATAGGCATGTCCTTCTTTAAGTTAGGAAAATTTTCTTCTATGATTTTGTTAAATATATTTTTTGAGTTTTTGAGCTCGGATTCATCACCTTTCCCTGTTATTCTTAGGTTTTGTCTTTTCACAGTGTCCTAGATTTCCTGGATGTTTTGTCTTAGGAGATTTTTAGATTTAACATTTTCTTTGACCTATGAATTTTTTTTTATCATTTCTTCAACACCTAACATTCCCTCTTACATTTCTTGTATTCTGTTGGTGATGCTTGCATCTGTAGGTTCTGTTTGCTTATCTAGATTCCCTTCATTTCATGTTATCTTTATTGCTTCTATTTCGAATTTCATATCTTGAATGGTTTTCTTTATCTATTTTTTTCCTTGACTTTCTTGTCATTCTTTAAGGGATTTATTGATTTCCTCCATTTTTTTGGGGGGTGCTTTTTCTTGACTTCTTTGAGGTTTTCATTTCCTTTTTAAGGACCCGTGCCATCTTCATAAAGTTGGCTTTATGGTCATTTTCTTATGCTTCAAGTGCGTTGGAGTATTCAGATCTTGCTGTGGTAGGGTAACTAGGCTCTGGTGGTGCCATAAGGCCCTGGCTGTTGTTGAGTGTATTTTTGGGATAATTAGGTCTAGGCCCTGATTTCTGAGTTTGTATTTGTTGGATAGGTTTTTGTTCCTGTGTTTTTGTTTCCTCTTTGGCTTTCTGGTCTCTGGCCTGGATTTCTGGTGGGTGGGCACGACTTCTGAACCTGTAGGGAGTCTCTGTCCTAGCTGGGAGGGTTTTTAGCTCAGCCTTCGTTACAGCTGGGGTCTCTGTTCTTCTCACTGGTGTGGGCTGTATCTGCTCTTCTGACTAGTATGGTCTATACCTGAGCAGATGAGGTCTTCTACAGTTGGGGAAGGGCTGGCCTCAGGAAGGATGATGAGGTCTTGAGGGCTGGAATAGGTCTTTGGGAACAGAATCTAGGGAATGTGGCAGTTCAGTTGGCAGGTGGATCACTCACCTCTTCTTTTCACTGGTGTGGCCTGCACCTGAGTCAAGGAAGTCTACCAGGGTGGAGGCAGGACCTAGCACCTGAGCAGGTGAGGTTTCCCAGAGTTGGGGGGTAAGACTGGCCTTGGGAAGAATGATGAGGTGTGATGTGTGAGGGCAGGATCTAGGGAATGGTCCTTAGGGAACAGAATCTGTTCTTCCCAGTGTGCAACTCTGAAATTATTTGTGTATGTAATACTTGTATCATCATGAGTATCATGAAGTTTCCTTAAAGGCACAATTCCTAGGATTATTTACACTCAGGACTTGGACCCCATCCCATAAGTGGATTACTGACCTCATATTTCCTGATCTTGCAAAGGAGAGTATGGAAATATTTGTCTAGACCCTGTCAAGTATCCATAATTATTTATAATTATAAAATTTGTAATACCATCAAACAGAACATAGTCATTTTGGTAGTTCATAGTCTCTACTGTTGACCGGGAGACCAGGTGCCTGAATGTCTGTGCTCATGATCTTCTTCTCTGTCTCTAGGGTTTGTTCTTCATAGAAAGCTTAACTATTCTGAGTATAAGTCCATGGACTCTAGACCAGAGGATCCCTGGTGTGGGAGGTTCTTCTGTCTATGTGTTGCTTTTATTGGTTAATAAATAAAGAAACTGCTTTGGGCCTATAGCAGAGCTATAGGGGAACAGAGCTAAGTGGGGGAAACTAAGCTGAATGCTGGGAAAAAGGAGGCAGTGTCAGAGAGAAGCCATGTAGCCCCCACCAGAGCCAGAGGGAACTTTAGCCAGTAAGCCACAGCTATGTGGCAATACACAGATTACTAGAAATGGGTTAAATTAAAATGTGTTAGCCAATAAGAAGCTAGAGCTAATGGGCCAAGCAGTGTTTTAATTAATATAGTTTCTGTGTGGTTATTTTGGTTGTGGGTGGCTGGAACAAACAAGTGGCCTCCCTCCTACAGATCCCAACTTTCTGAGAAAAAACATTGACCATTGGCCACATCTGGAAATATTTTTGGTTGTTATAGGTAATGGGAGGAGCTCTAGTGTATAGGGCTTAAGATGTTGTGTACTTCCTGCAGTTGCTGAGACAGTCCACGACAAACTTTTCTGGATCCTTAACCTGCCATGCAGTGGTAGCAGGAAAGACTTGGAAGGATTTACCAATCATTGGTAATGCTTTGCATGTAGGAGGTGTAGATGTTGATCCTGGTTATTTACAAACTATGGTCAGCCTAATAAATCACACAGCATGCAAAAGTTTTCTAGAGATGACAGGCCTTGTTCTTACTCACTGAAAGGCTTACACACTGAGCAGGCTGTGTGATACGTTGTTATCTTTGTCATCTCTGTGGATGCTCTCATTCAATGAGTCATCAGAAGTTTTTATTTATTTTAGTACATAACTGCTCAAGGAAATCTTTCCATATGCCAGAGACTGTAGTGGGCACAACCAGTGAAAGGACAGTCGCTTTAGAGTCCCCACAGGCTGTGACTGTAGAAATACTCACAGCTCTTGGTCATGCCACACAAAACCAGGTAACTTCATGTATCACCTTGTATATTAGTTCCATGTAGTCTGGTCATAAACATGTACTGCCAGACAGTAAGGTATAAATGTCTTTTTTCTTAGAAAGCAAAATCATAAAAAAAAAAAAAAACTAACCCATAAGTGTTTAAGAGAACCAGGCCCTGTCTACAGGCTGTTGTTACGTACTCAAGCTGGCTGGGAACTTCTGATCTTCCCACCCCGCTCCCATATTGCTGGGAGTTCAGCCTACACACCACTGTCTAATTTGAAAATCTGGATATCCTAAAAGAAGATTTTTTTTTTTTTGGGTTTTTTGAGACAGGGTTTCTCTGTGGCTTTGGAGCCTGTCCTGGAACTAGCTCTTATAGACCAGGTTGGTCTCGAACTCACAGAGATCCGCTTGCCTCTGCCTCCCGAGTTCTGGGATTAAAGGCATGCGCCACCACCGCCCGGCCTAAAAGAAGATTCGTAGAGAAGAAAAACGACAGATTTTTGTTTGCTTGTTTCCCTGTGTGTGTGTGTGCGACACATGTGCATGTGCGCATGTGTAGGTACATGTGAGGGTGTGTGTATATGTGTGTAAATGTTACTTCATTTCAGGAACTCTGATCCCTATTGTTACAAGCACTGTGGGGAATCCGGGTTCTCTTTTTTTGCCATCATGAGTGGGTCACTAGCATAGTCTAATCAATCACATTTAGAACCGTGTCTTAACACTGACTGCCTTGGGTACGGGAATGCTTAGGGACACCCAGCCAGCTAGCTCCCCATCTCCCCATTGTTCCCCTTCATGGAAAATGGCACTCCATGCTGTGTGGGCGGCTTCTAATCACAGACACGTCTGTCTATAGGCTGTTGCCTGAAACATTCTAAAGTTAGAAACTGTTCAGACCCCATGGATGTTGTTATTGGAGGGATAGCTGTGGCATTCTCCAGGGCTTGTAAAATGAGCTCTGACGTTGCCAACGGTAGATTCCTGCTTTACTAGCAGTCTGTTCAGTGACAAGCCATGGCCCAGAAAACATTCTTTTGTCTTTTTACAACCTGATTCCATTAATTATCATTTTTTAAATTTGGGTTTCGCTTGGCTATAGGTAGAGCATTTTATAGGAAGAGGTAAAGCTTTGGTCAGCTGTGGGGGCAGAGGTGGGGAGGTAAAAATCATAGTCAGGCCCGAGAGGTCGGCTGTATTTTTAGTTTTACACGAGACGGGCATTGGAGTGAGTTTCCTTTTGGCTGATTAAGTTACGTGTCTATTTAGTGAATAAGCTGTGCGGAGAGCAGAGGGGTTTCTCTGTGTCACTTTTAAATTATTTTTGTCTGTCTCATTTCACATTTTTATGTATCAGTGGTATACATTTGGAACGCCCCAGCCAACATCTTTGTCTCAACACTGCTCACATTTTATATTCTTCTGGGCAGAGCATTTAAAAGGGGGAAAAAGGGGGAGTTTTTCTTATATAACGAAGTTTCTCTGGATTAATTTGTTTTCTAAAACAAGTTTTATGTGACTTCTCAAGGCATTTGGCAAGTGTAGATTATCCTATCATGATAATCAAGAACTGTCATGATTTCGAGGGTCCCAGCAGCCATGCCTTGCTGTTCCTGACTGTTAGGTTGCTTCCTTATCATTTTGTGAATATGGAATGTATGAGTCAAGCGTTAATGAGACATGCCCATTGATTTCTACTGTTCTTAGCTGCCCAAAATGGTCCTGGGGAAAATGTATCCTAATCCCAGGCGTGGCTTAGAAATTCAGCTCCGTGTTACAGGAGAGCCCAGGACCCTCTCTGGCACAGGTGCTGCAGACTGCAGTTCCTTCCTGTCCTCTATATGTAAGTTAGCAGAGCTTCAAGATGGCTAAGAATTATAGTCTTGCCCAGTATGGTGCTGAGTCCCAGCATTTGAGAGGCAGAGGCAGGCAGATTTCTGAATTCAATGGTAGTCTGGGCTACATGGGAAGTTCCAGGACAACCAGGGCCGTATAGAGAGACTTCATCTCAGAAAACAACAATAACAGCAAAGATTATTTTATATATGATATATTATTATTATAACAGTAGATTATTGCTATGCCCAGGGTTGGCTTTGGTCTGTGCAGGAGGTAAAATGTAATGAACGCATGTAGGCTTACAAACACTTCTAGTACACTCGTCTAGGATTTCTGACATTCCTGTCCTTTCTCTTTCTTTTTGAATCTTATTTAACTTTCTTTTTGGTGACATAACAATTCTCTTGGATACAAGTATTAACTGTACAGCTAAAGTAACAATTGAGCCCTGGTAGGCTTCTTCCTTATTGCAAGACTTTTGCCATGCTGAAGTCTGGGTTGACTGAATGGTGAGAGGGAAGTCTGCCCTGTTTCTGCTGTTTTCTATACTGAAAATGTATCTAACCCGTGGGCTGCCATCTGAAGAGTAAATGCTTGTAGGCAGTCATTAGTTGCCTGTATCTTGTGTGTGTGTGCACGTGTGCGTGTGTGTGTGTGTGTGTGCTTGTGTGTGCGCCATTCATGTGTGTGTACCCACAGTGGCAGAACAGGGTGTTGAATTCCTGGAGCTGGAGTTAGAGATGGTTGTGAGCCATCTCATGGGGGATACTGAGAACTGAACTCTGGTCCTCCGCTAGAGCATCAAGGGTCTTAACATCTGAGCCATCCCTCCAGCCCCTGTCTTCGTGGTGTGATAGAAGTGTAACAAAGTAAAAGAAGGGATTCAATATTCCGACTTTCATAGCTTTTAGTAGTATATTCCATGCAGTCTCTAATGACATTTTACTTTGAAACTTGATTAAATTTAGCAGCAAAATGAAGACTGTCCTGCTGAGTGATCACAAAGGGTAGGGGACAGAAGAGAGCATGATGGCCAGGTGTTCCCTCACTTTGGGGAGGGTGGTTGGTTAGTATGTTCTAAATATCAACAGATGAATCCTCCCTTTTCAGTGTCATTATTTTTCTGATTAAAAATAATTTACCTGCTATACCTAAACAATATAGAGTGTTAGAAATAGTGACACGAGCCCAGTGAACTAGAGATGAACAGGAGGGTGTTAGTTAGTTTTTACTGAGCATTATTTTGTAGGTGAGAAAACTAGCCTGAAGGAGCTACAGGCTGTCCAGCTTGTGAGAGGCACTGCTGGTATTCACACACACGCCTTGTTGGCTCAAAAGCCACACGATTATTCTGTGATTTTGAATGTCATTAAAGCCTTCATTCCGATATGATATTAGTCATTAATGTACGAAAACGTTACTCCTGCTACTTTCCTCACTGTTTGGCCAATAGCTGACAAGAACCAACTTGTTCTGGCTCTTGGTTTAAAGGTGTGGTGGCAGCTGGCTCCATGCAGCAGCTTGCTCATAATGGGTGGACTAGGAAACGAGGAGGTGGATGCTGCCACTCAGATCACTCACCGCTTTTTCTTCTCTTTTAAACTATGGGATCCTCAGCATGTGTGATGAGCTTCTCTCTACAGCTAATTATCTCTGACGTCCCCTCTTAGAAACACCTGGAGGTCTTCTTGGTGATTCTAAATCTAGTCAAGTCGACAGTACGTCTGATCTGTCACAACTGCCCAGGTGGCTTCTCATTTGCTGTTTGTGAATTAAGCTTTCAAAGTAGACCTTTCTGTTTGACTTATTTTAATGTCTTGACTGCTATCTAATTTACACAGAGAGAGTGCCTCTACTTTACGCATATAATTAACAGTTTTTGCCGTACTCACAGGGATGTACCCCTATTACCACAGCTTTTAAAGTAACTCATCCTCCCTCAACAAAGCCCCACACTCACTAGCTGCCATTTCCCAGTCGTCCCTACCCACCATCCGACCCCTTCAGGCTGCCACTGTGGATCTGGCTGTTCTGAACATGGCCTTGGGGGAAAGCTGCTTTCACTTTTTTAATTTTTTTCACAGCTACTCAGGTTTAATGTGTATGCACACCTCTTTCTTTTCATGGTGGAAATCTATTCTATTTACTTGGCTATACCAGGTTCTGTTTATTCATTAATCAGGTTGTCGCCAGTTCTTTCTACATTTTGGCTACTGTAAATTAGGCTGTTATAAATATCCATGCTACATTTTGAGTATCCCCTGCTGTGTTAGATGCCAGTTCCCTGACATGGTGCCATTGAGAGGTAGTAGAAACCCTGAGAAGTGATGAGGGATCTTCAGCTCATTAGGGATGTGCCCTTGAAGGGGATTATGGGGCCGCAGTTCTTCCTCATCTTTCCTCCTTGCTGAAATGAATGGTTTTATATGACTGAGTGCTTCTGCCTGATGTGGGAGTTCCCTTTGTATGCTGTGATCACCATTAATGAATAAAGAAACTGCTTTGGACCTATAACAGGGCAGAACTTAGCTAGGCAGGGAAAACTAAGCTGAATGGTGGGAGAAAGAACGGCAGAGTCAGAGAGAAGCCACGGAGCCGCTGCCAGAGTCAGACATGCCGAAACTTTGCCCGTAAATCACTGCCACATGGCGATACACAGATTAATAGAAATGGGTTAAATTAATATATAAGTGTTAGACAATAAGAAGCTAGAGCTAAGGGGCCAAGCAGTGATTTAAATAATACAGTTTCTATGTGATTATTTCGGGGCTAAGCTGCCGGGTACCAACTAACACCCTCCTCCAACATCTGCCCTCATAGGTTACCACAAGCTCAAAGCAATAAGACCAAGTAGCATATCCTATCATAACCCTCCAAAAATCAAGGCTAAAATAAACCTTCCTTCTTCATATGTTCATAGCATGACTCTCTTTAGCACATTTATGATCAAATTTTGAGTTCTCATGTATTGTTATCGCTTTTGTTTGTAACTTTAGAAGTGGAATTGCTTTTGTCTTTGTGAGGAACTGCCAGACTTTTCCCCATACTTGCCATATTACATTCCTGCAGCAATGTCAGAGGGTTCTAAATTCTCCATGTCCTTGTCAATCATTGCTAATGCCTTTGTCTCTCTCTCTCACTTAAGTCTCGTAATGCTATGTGTCAGTGTTAGGGTTTTTATTGCTGTGAAGAGACACCACGACTGTGGCAGCTCTTATAAGGAAAACATTGAATTGAGGTGTGGTCCATTATTGTCCTGGCACGGAGCATGGCAGCATGCAGACAGATGTGATACCCTAGAGATAGCTGAGAATCCTACATCTTACAGGCAACAGGAATTTGACTGAGACACTGGGTGGTATCTTGCACTTTAGGAACCTCAAAGCCCACCCCCCCGCAGTGACACACTTCCTCCAACCATGCCACACCCACTACAGCAAAGCCACACCTCCTAATAGTGCCACTCCCTATGAGCGCTTATGGGGGCTAATTACATTCAAACTACCGTGCTATGAAATAGCCACAGAAAAGCAGTGCCACTACTCTTTGTTTATTTGTTCATTTGTTTATACAGGGTCTTACACCATAGTTCAGGCTCATTTTGGGAACTCACTAAAAATCCTTTTGCCTCAGCCTCTCAGGTGCTAGGGTTATAGGCATGAGGCACCATGCTTTAATCAGTTGGAAACTTAAAGATCATGTTTCCCACATTTTAAAGATAATGCAACTAGAGCCCAGAAAAGGGAATTAAATTTATTCTTAATGTCACTGCCAGGAGGGGAAGGCCTGTCTGCTTGGTCCCCAGGCCTCCTGTGTTCCAGCATGGCCTCTTCCATCCTTTCCTAGGAGCAGTGTGGAGCTCCCCTGACTAACGTGTTCATCCACGTTGGTTGTTACTGGGAAAGATCTAACTAAAACCATGTTGAACATTGAAGTTTGGCAAAACTGAGAGCTGCCACGGGGGCACCAGAAAGAATTTGTTGTACATCCTGCTGATGCAGAAGCCAGTGTGACAGTAGACGGTTAGCATAGGCAGGGGTTCCTGGTGGAGTCTCTGGCTTGATTATGAAATCTGGCTATGCCGTTTACCATTGATCCTTCCTGCAGCTCTCTTTTCTTTTTCTTCTTTTTTCTTTTGTTTTGTTTTTATCAGGAGGGAGCCTTAGGGTTCATCAAAATCCTGAAGATCACCCATTTTATTATCCAAACAGCTTTTATATCAAAACGTAAACTGAGGGGAAAATGCATTAGCATTCTGTTTCCTAGGTAGTGGGGGGAATGACTTAGGTCATGTCTTATAGCCATGCTTGTTTTGTCACATCCATGCCCATGCTCATTTTGTTACATAGACTGAAAAACACTTCTTCCCCAGGTGACCTCCTAAATTACAATAGAAGGAGCAGAACGACATTAGCATACCCTTATCACTTGCTTAGGGTGACTATCAAAAGGCTAAGTGACCACCTTCTGTATGGCAGGTGCAGTTGTGCCTTGTAGGTCACTCAGAATTCTCTGATGGCCAGACAGTGTAGGAATGTGGGTCTGTATAATCAACCTCTACAATCTACTCCCTTTTATTAACTTTAACAAAGTCTGTGCTTCTGCAACAGGACAGATGATCGTGTCTGTCTTAGGCAAAGACTCCTTACTTACTGAGACTAACCCGTCAGCAGAATAAGCATTCTAATTATGCAACTTTCTGTCTTATGCATCTGGGTAGAGTAAGCTTCAAACCTGTCTCTGACTGCCAACTTCTGTGAATAAAAGAGATTAAGAGAGAGAAATACCTTTGGACTCTGTGCCTCGGAGCCATACTTTCTTATCAAACCCTCTTTTCTTATTCTTCAGATTCAGCCAATAATTAGTCTCTACCTCATAGGATTGTTCTAAGAATTAAATGGGCTAAGCCCTGTAAAGAGTTCAGCCTGTGCTTGGTTCCTAGAAAGGTGTCAGTAAACTACTGACAATTATTACAGCATTGGCTTGTTTAGACTATTGTTTTCAATAGAAAAATAGATGAATCATCCTTTAAAAAAGAATAGCTTCACTAAAGAAGGTGGCCTGGAAAATTAGTCTTTTGTCTAGCTTTCGTGTTTCTGAGCTATACAGAATAACAGCTTTCCCATTGCTAAGAGAAGACGATGGTATGTTACCATCACATTCTTACTCACTGTTAGCTTGGCGACTATGGGCCGTGCCTAAGTGTCTCACTTTGGGAAGAGCAGCCATTTTCAGTTAGTCTCGTGTTGAAAACAGAAATGGTAAAATATAAAGCCCATATGTCTGTGACAGGTATGACATATAAGCAGTGCTTACCCTACATATTCCAAAGGAAGATCCACTGCAGATTTTATGGGGTCACCTGTGGGCATTTGTGTTTCTATGCAAACACAGGGCACTTCCTGGGAAGGCAGAAAACGCTGGTGGAATCCTGGCACATCCTTACCGTTGCTCCTTGCCCTGGTCAGTGTGCACAGATGGCGCTAAGCCTTCGTCTTTTTATCATTGAATTGGAAATGGGACAGGGCAGGGACTGTCAGTAATTTCTATCTCAGAGGGCCCTCAAGACAACTGAGTGATGGATGCTAACAACTCTGAGCACAGTGCCTGGATCACAGTCAGCCTCAGCAGCTCCCATCCAAACAGCAGCACAGTAGGATTCTGCGTGCCACACGTGAGATTTGGAGGCAGATTGGAGTAGCTTAGGTGGAGAAATTGGACATGTCTGTGTTCACATAGCATGATTCATGTCTACTCCGTTGTTGCTGCTGCTGCTTTCCTGTAACCAATTTTAGAGCCTGTCTTGGCAGCTGGAAGTATTTGGGATTAATTTCACACTCGCTTTTATGAGTTGAGTGTTTTCCTGCAGCTCCCTGGGCCTCTGCCTCATTACTTTGGCATCAACTGATATGGGCATTGGACAGAGATGTCCTTTGGGGTCTCCATTTTATTTGGAAACCATCAATTTGAAAAAGCAAAACAAAGGCCATCAGCACATTGTGCTTGAAATGGTTAGCGTTTACTGTTTCCTGTAGCCCTCCCTTCTGTAGTTCTGTACACTCGGGAATGCACAGCTTGCTCAGACAGTGGTGAGTCCGGAAAAAGGAGGTCGCTCTCCCTCAAATGTTAAGTCCTAGGAGCTGGTAGGCTTTGCTTCTTAGTTCCAGGTGATCTGGGAGATCTTTTGGGGCTTGGTCGTTCAGATCTGAATCTTGCTGGGTTAGTTTTTCCAGCCCGTTTTAATATGCTAATTATGTTTACTTCACTTGGCTCTCATGGAGGACAAAGTAAACTTGGCTGTTACACGCAAAACTAAATTGAGAACACGGAGATCTGTTTAGCATTTCATGCTGGCCAGTAGGTCAGAAAGATTTTCCTTGGGGGTAATTTACATAAGAAATTGTTTCTCCCATTTCTCTCCAATTTCTGTGACCGTTTGGGGATAACAGTCTCTTTCAACAATGGCACAGAAGCATACCCCATGAGGCAGGAGCTTTGAGAGACAGCCTTTCTCCCAGTTTCCTTCTTCTGAAAAGAGCCTGTGCTTGCTGTCTCGCTAAGTTCTTTCACTACAGCCGTGTTTAGCAAGTTGGGCGGGGCCACAAACTGCCATGCTGCTACACTTAGTGAGTATTTCCCTGGTAGTTAGGGGCACACATTGAACACGCTACCCTGAAGTCCCATGAGCGAGTGCCCCAATCTTTTGTTATGCCTGGCAGTGCTCTCTTGATGTCTTTGGAGTTAAGTGCCTGCTCTCCACCTGAGCGTTCCCCATGAACGGCCTCTTCATTTTCCTCCTTCTCACTGTGCTTCCTCAGGCAGTCTGATCTCCTTTGCTTTGTTGGAATTGTATCCTCTTCTGAAGGTATCTTCCTGCTACCTGTGTTTTCGGAGGCCTCCCTTCTCAGTTGTGGGCAGGAGAATGATTAACATTACCTCTGGTGCAGAGGGCAGAGTGTGTCCCTTTGAGTGCATTCTGCAAATTCCTGCACATACCTGGTACTCAGGAGCTTTTCATGACCTTGATCTCATGAGTTCAACTTTTGACAGTGATCATCTCTGTCAGCGTCATTGCTCCACAATGAGGCCTACCTGTTAACATTCACAGCAGGATGGAGGGTAAGGATAGACTGAGACCGAGCTGGTTGTGCTCCTGGTAAGGGTGCATACGATTTCAGGTGCTACAATTTAAGCCAAGTGGCCTCTCCCATCTCTTCTAGGGGATTCCTTGAAGTAATGGGGAAGGGATGAGTTCCAACCCCATTTGAGTAAAATAGACCCCAAGGATATTAACTCTGGTCCATCGTAATCAGTCCCTTGCTAGCTTCTTTTACACTTTCTTTTCTGCACAATTAGAACATTATTACAGTGACACTTCTTCCCACTAATTGGTTCTGTATGTACTCTTTCTTTTAAACAATTATGAGGTCCCATGGGCTACACGCTTTTGTGTACTTTAAAATGCCAGAGGAAAGCACAGTCCTAGGCACACAGTAAGCGGTTCGTTTTCTGTGTTGCTGGTCTTGCTTCAGACACCATGGCTCCCTGGAGAGCTGACTGAACTGTAATTGGCTTCTGTAACTCCTTTAAGATGTTGATCACGTGATGAAGAATCCTGGTGCGCACGGTGTGTTCAGGCAAAGCTCTTGGGTTGTGCTGTCTTCCCATCACTCCCATCTTGTTTCCAGTGTCCCCCAGACACTCTGATGACCGTCCCTGGAGAGCCCCTCTCCCCACATGGAATTTGAGAGACCACACAGCTGTACTCATTTGAATGATGACATTTTAACAAGCCCTTTGGGCCGGTGTCAATAAGTCATGAAATATCACTGAACGGATCATCTGCACCAGACTGCCGAATCTCATCTGAGTCCTCAAGCTGGCCGGGACGTTGAGGAGGAGTTTATTACTCCAGTCTTGGCTCTTCCTGTTCTGGGGGTCTATAGACGCCATGAATCTCTGGGCCAGTCTGTTCATTACTTTTAATGAGCACAGAATTCACCAAGACATTAAAATAAAATAGAATCAAACACCAATGGGCAGACTTGGATATTCCACCCAATTGTTGCTTTAGTTCCTTTTTCCACAAGATTATTCAAGAGAGGTTTTGAAGGCAGATTCTATTCAGTCCTGCCAATTTCTATCCTAAATAGATTTGGCATTGCAAACCTAACACACCCTGAGCTGTTTTTAATGTCCTGTGGGTTGGTGTCTGACATTTGTGTTAAAGTGACAGTTTTCAAACTGATCAATGTTTGAAGCTTGTTTGACTTTTACATATGTTAAAGAAATATTGGATATCTCAATGTCTTTAATCCATAAAGACAAATTTAAAAGAAGTTATTTTCTGAAAAAAGTGACAAAGTTATTTAAAACACAGAGAAATAGTCACTTTATTTTATTTTAATTGATCAGTGTTCATAGCTAATTATAAAAGGCTGGAATAGGTTTACTCTCGAGTACTCCTATCCCCACATAGTGAAGGAAGCCAGTGGGTATGAAGCTCACACGGAACCATGTCCCTATAAAGCTGATTTTGTGGGTATTTCCACCCCTGGTCATATGGATTTAGAATTACTTGAGACATTTTCTCAAAGAAGGATGCTAGTGGATGAATGATGACTTCTTTATTATCCGACCTGACTGTGTCTGTGGAAGACAAAGTCCATCAAGTTGTTCTAAAGGAAACACAAGTGTGCCAAATGCAACTTGCTGAGGGCTCAGGGCCGGTGTAGTCATCCCTAACCGAAGTTTGTCGTGTCTTCAGGTGATGGCTCTAGCAGATGCGGTGGAGGAGAACCAAGACAGGCTGTTGCAGTCCTCCGCTGGCCTGAGGAGCGCCACCCATTTGCTGATCCTTCTGGTCAGACTGTGGCAGAAGCTGAGCGCTGACCAGACTGCTATTCTAGAAGCAGCATTTCTGCCATTACAGGAAGACACGCAGGAACTGGTAAGGACCCACAAGCCCCACAGATGCATGATTGAACAGGCTTTGGTTTGGGGGAGATATCACATGGCTATCTGTGTTTTTTAAAGCATCAAAGAGACTTGTGTTTTTACAAAAACGCTGTTTTCCTTTTCTTTAAGCCATAATAAAAGTGTCGTATGATGGCACTTTTTTTTTTCCTCCTTGAGCAGTTTTAAAAATAGGTATATAGTCTATTTTTATGTAGTACCCAGTCTGCCTTTATGGGCTCCTCAATCTCTGAGAGGCAGAGAGGTAGTCATTTGACAGCCTGAGTGATCGCAGGAAAGCCTCTAGATTAGCTAATCCTTCCCAAGTCTGCCAGAGAAAACAGTTCAGTCATTTTAATTTGTTCGATGTTCTTAAATTTTAGTGTCGCTTCAAAGGTTAGGGCACTGAGATGGCTTTGCTGGAAGTGACGGGACTAGTTCTTTACGTTCACAGAGTTCTTTATAGTAGTTCATAAAGCCCTTTGCCTTAGAAGAGCAGTTTCAGAATGAAATGGGAAAAGTGAGTCTGTGGGTTAGATGCTAACCAGAATCCATTAAACAAAAGCACCTCACTTGTGTGATTCATAGATGTGCACAGGACCAGGGCCTTCTGCGTGGCCTCTGCTTTCCTTTATGGAGAAATAATAGGTGCCTTGGAAACCAGCGATCCAAGCTCAGCTCTTTGTGGTGTTTTTTTCTGGGGAATATGATTTCAAACCCCGTTTCAGACGTAGATCTAAGAATGGTTGTGAAAGGAACAGTGTTGCAGCTGACAAGTTCCCCAAGGCCTGCCTGGCCCTGACGCAGCTGTCCCCAACTATCTCATTTCATCTTAGATGTGGCACCGATGAAAGCTAAATACTGTGCCCTTCTCCATTTCACAGACAAGCCAAAACCTCAGCTTTCTATAGTTAAATGATTTTCTAACACTGGTGCAGGAGGCCCAGGATTTGGAACCAACCCATCTGCTCAGAAAATGTGTGCTTTTAGTCAGATGCCTTATTTTAGTGAACACGTTCATTGCCTTGGTTACTTTTCTATTGTCATGAACAGATGCCACGGCCAAGGAAACCTTAAGAAGAAAACCTTCAATTTGAGGCTCATGGTTCCAGAAGGTTAGATTCCATGACCATCATGGCTGGCCAGGAATTTGGCAACAGGCAGGCAGGCATGGCAGTGGGACAGTTGTTGATAATTCACATCTGATCCACAAACACCAGGCAGAGAGAGAGAGAGAGAGAGAGAGAACAAGCGCTAACTGGGAATGGTATGGGCAAAGCCCACGTCTAGTGATGCACCTCCTCCAACATGGCCACACCTCCCAGTCCTTCCCAAACCTTACTACTAACTGGGGACCAACCATCCAAATACATGAGCCTACAAGGACTATTCTCATTCAAACCATCACAGTCATAAAAATCTATTTGTTTAAAAAAGAAAAAACTTTATTTTGTGACCTAAAATATTAATAAATACACTGAAAAAAGGGAGGGCATTTTTAGTTGCAAATTCTATAAAGAGACTGGCAATTTTCTTTTGTAAGTCAACTTGACCTTCAGAAGCAAAATTGGAGATGCTTAACTGAAGCGAGAGAAGGAACATTGTGCTGTGTTCAGACTATTCATAAATTTACTTTAGAAGGCCAATGGCCTTGGTTAATCTCCAGTTTAAGGCCCACCACTAAATGACAGTCACCGTGGCCCTCAGCTGTTCTGAACTGCTGCTTCTGTATCTGCAAGAGACAAGCTGGCCCCACCCCAGAAACTGTGAGAGGAGCTGATGGGGACAGCTAAGTAGGGTGGCAAACGTTACAGGTTTGATTACCTTTATGATAGTTGTCCATCTCTCTGCCATTCTCCAAAGCAAGACTCGCATCCTGGGTTCTTTTACATCCCTGGGACTTTAAGGACTGGTACATGCTCAGTATCTGTCCAGTGGAAGACTGTGAAGAATGCCAAGGGTAGAAGAGAAGAAGCAGTACAGGCCAAGCGATGTAATCCGTATCACCCAGTGCAAAGGTGGAGAGATGGCTCAGTGGTTGAGAGCACTGGCTGCTCTTCCAGAAGACCTGGGTTCAATTCCCAGTACCTACATGGCAGCTTACAACTGTTTGTTACTTTAGTTCCAGGGGACCTGACACCCTCACACAGATATACACTCAGACAAAACACCAATGCACATAAAAATAAATAAATCTTTAAATTAAAAGTAGTAGGAGCAGTGGTGCTGTTGAGGCTGGTGAGATGGTTCAGCAGGTAAAGGCAATGGCCACACAAGCTTGGCATGTCCTCTGCCTAGAGACCAAGTAAAGGAGACAACTGGTGCCACAAGGTTGTCTTCTGACCTCCGCATGTGCACTGTGACGTGCCATCTCCCCACCTCACACACATGCACACATACACATGTACCCCCAGACACGATAAACTAAAAAGTTTAAATCTCAGTGGATCCTTCTTCCCAAATCCTGTTTGTCTGTGGGTTCTGAATTTCTGTGTTCTGTGTTCAACTACAGACCAAAAGTATTAATACATAAATATTGTCTTGACAGGAGAGAGACCACATTTGCGCTGTTTATTATAGTATGTTGTTTTGATTCTTGGATTTTATTATTAGTTATTGTCAATTTCTTTTCTGTACCTATTTATATAGCAAGTGCATATTGTATATAAAAGTATGTTTGTCTAAGGTTTGGTGCTACCTGAAGTTTCAGGCACCCACTGCAGGTTTGGTATTTCAGGGCTGAAGAAGTGTACTATCCAACTTAGAGGGTTTTTTTCTTCTTTTTTTTCAATTTCTCTCAACTTGTCTTTTTTTTTCTCTCTCTCTCTCTTTTACGTCCTAGGTAAAGAACAATTCAAAGTTGATTTTTGTTAGAATGAAACTTACCACTTTACTATATGCAGGGCTGCTCTGTGTACTTAAGTGTGTGTTTGCGTGCATGTGTGCATGTGTGTGCGTTCATGCTTATGTGTGTGTGTGTGTGTGTGTGCATACATGCTACAATGTATGTGTGGGAGTCAGAGGATAACTTAGCTGAGTTGGTTCTCTCCCACCACCATGTGGGTTTTGGAGTTGAACTTAGGTTGAGTGTGTTCATGGTGTAGGTCTTGAAGAACAGCATCTTTTAGAAATACATGAGTGTGTTCATCATGAAGAGCAGAGTCTTGTAGCAATACATGAGTGTGTTCATCATGAAGAGCAGAGTCTTGTAGAAATACGTGAGTGTGTTCATCATGAAGAGCAGAGTCTTGTAGAAATACGTGAGTGTGTTCATCATGAAGAGCAGAGTCCTGTAGAAATACATGAGTGTGTTCATCATGAAGAGCAGAGTCCTGTAGAAATACGTGAGTGTGTTCATCATGAAGAGCAGAGTCCTGTAGAAATACGTGAGTGTGTTCNTCATCATGAAGAGCAGAGTCCTGTAGAAATACGTGAGTGTGTTCACCATGTAAGCAGTTGAAAGGCTTAGTCCCTTCCTCCTTCTTGGAGACTTTCTACCTTGCCTCTCCCCACACCCTCTTCCAACTCTCTTGCTAATGTGGTGAGATGAGGTGTGTGTACTTGTGTCTGTTGATATAAGACATTTGAATTTGAAAAAAGAACATAGCCTGAAGAATGAATTCAAATAGTAATTTGAATATTTCTTGTTATACTCTCATCTTTAATTGAACTGTATTTTTACCCTTTGAAGTTATATTGTTGAGACAGCTTGTGCCTTAAAAGAAAGGGAATTACTTTTTCATTTTTTAAGATACACACATACAGTGTGTGGTTTTGACATGCTAGTTCACAATTCCCCATGATGCATCTATAGGCCTCACAAATAAATGTTATGTGATGGGACTCCGTACTGTCCAACTGAGACGTGAAAATGAAATATTCAAACCTGAAATAATTTGAGAGGAGGGCAAGGTGGAAAAGAAAGGAGTCTCTTACCAGAATGTTGAAAATAATATACCCCATATTGAAGTTATTATGATACCACAAAAATCTGAATGCAATTTAGATGGTTTGGTTGAGGAAGATGGCAGAGTACATGTGTGAGGGGAGAACCCCAGACATGTGGACACCATTTCCAGAGGACACTGTCAGCTCCAGGTCACATGTCCCCATAAGTATTGAAAGGTAGAAAGAAATGCACAGACAATTTTTATGTTTCAAGTAACTCTGGCTAATCTGTGTAATGATTTGTTGTGTTGTTATGTAGATGGAATGTGTCAGCAGGCAAGCTATAGTCCATAGAAAACTCTAGAATAGTTTTTTCCTAATGTTATCAGCTTCACAAAGCAAACAATCTTCAGAACCTTTCTACGCTAGTGGAAAGCGGCCCTCCCCACATGACGTCACCAGTGGTCAGTGGTAGTGGAAAGCAGTGACCTTTGTATGACATCATCAGTCTCAGTGTTGGTGGAAGGCAGTGCCCTTCATATGATGTCATCGGCCTCAGTGTTGGTGGAAGGCAGTGCCCTTCACGCAGTGCCATCAGCGGTCAGTGCCGTCAGCGGTCAGTGCCATCAGCGGTCAGTGCCATCAGCGGTCAGTGCCGTCAGCGGTCAGTGCCATCAGCGGTCAGTGCCGTCAGCGGTCAGTGCCGTCAGCGGTCAGTGCCAAGCCTCGGTATTTCATTTGAAGCAGCATTGCATTTGCAGCAGAACTCATGGTTGTTTCTTTATCCCATCTCTTAGGAATATACTTTTCCATTTTTTGTCACTTTTCAGTAGCAAATAAATGCTGGTATTTCAGACTAGTGCATGTTCTTTTTTGTTGTTTTGTTTTTTAAGATGCTGAAACTTATGTGCACCAGAGGTACTTCGTGGAGCTGCGTTGCCTACTGAGAAAAATATTAAAGACCGTGTTTTGTTTCAAAGAGCTCTTAAGTATAGTCCTACTGGTGGATTTGATAATTAGAATTGCCACTGTCCCATTTTTGAAATGATGGCATACATGTAGTCCAAAGTAGTATTTTATCACTGCATAACAAAGGGCTTTAGTGTGTGTGTGTTTGTTGTAATCTTCCCATGATGCTTCACAGACCCAAAAGACATAAAGGGGTGTGTGTGTGTGTGTGTGTGTGTGTGTGTGTGTGTGTACTTTTAGGACTGGCTCAGTGGGATAATCTTTCACCAATTCATTTAATCATTCAGTGAATGTTTATTGAAGACTTACTAGTTGTTAAGTACCATTTGGCCTACAACATACCTTTTAAACAAAACAAACTTAGGTGTATTTTGGGTGGTTTTAATTCAACTTTACAGCAAACATTCTAATCCCGAGCTCTCCAATACAGTAGCCATTTATCACATGGAATGTAAACAAGCTGGTATGAGCTCAGTTGGCTTCATCATCTGTCTTCCTCTCGCTCATAGCTACCTGTGACAAGTGCGTATTGCGTCATGGGAAACCCAGGCTGTATCAGTTGTATTAACGACAGCACATTCTAGCAAACTTGTGATGGGAGAGAGGAGACTGATGTGAAATTCCTTCTTGATGTTTGATTTAACACTCCTTCTTCCTGGTGTCTTGGGATCTGCTTGGTCATGTGTCAGTACCAGGTACTTCTAGGAACAAAAGCTTTTTCTGAGAGATCTGCATAAGAGGGAGGCGAGAGGCCGGCACGGGCTCTGTCGATCTACTTTAGATATGGTTTGGAAGTACTCTTAGTTGCTAGCCTGTGACACTGAGGGATGGTAGGACCCTGAGGAGGTGAACTCTAATGGAAGGAAGGGTGTCCCTGAGGTGGTGAACCCTAATGGAAGGAAGGGTGTCCCTGAGGAGGTGGGCCCCAGTAGAAGGAAGGGTGTCCCTGAGGAGGTGAACTCTAATGGAAGGAAGGGTGACCCTGAGGAGATGGGCCCCAGTGGAAGGAAGGGTGGCCCTGAGGAAGTGAACCCTAATGGAAGGAAGGGTGACCCTGAGGAGGTGGGCCCCAGTAGAAGGAAGGGTGTCCCTGAGAAGGTGGGCCCCAGTGGAAGGAAGGGTGACCCTGAGGAGATGGGCCCCAGTGGAAGGAAGGGTGTCCCTGAGGAG
>JAQHUG010000150.1:2533911-2547181 GCA_028555095.1 Dicrostonyx torquatus
TGGAAGGAAGGGTGTCCCTGAGGAGGTGGGCCCCAGTGGAAGGAAGGGTGTCCCTGAGGAGGTGGGTCCCAGTGGAAGGAAGAGTGTCCCTGACGGTAGTCTCATTTGAAAGGGGTACTTGGACCCCAGCTCTTCCCTCCATCTCTCACTTTCTCACCATCCTGAGGTGAGAACTTCTCTGCAGTATGCTACCCCTATGATGCAGTCTGGGTCTTGCCACAGGCCCAAAGGCCACAGAGCCAAGTGACCCCTGAAACCATGAGTCCAAATAAATCTTCCTTCCTTGTAAGTTCGGTGTTAGCTCAGGTATCTCATCACAGCATCAGGGAGTCTTGTGTCCTCCATATGGCCAAGGTCAATGCTGTAGTCATGGTGAATTCCTTCCCTTCGGCATGCTCGTGACCTCTGAATCCCTTTGATTGCAGCCTTCTGGAGAGTTGCTTCATTTTGGATTGAATGTAGATAAATTCCCTTTGCCCTTCCTGATCGTGGTTCAGATCTGCTTCTCATTATTTTAGCAAATAGCTTAGATGGCTGGATTTTCCGTCCATCAGATGGCAAGAGAGCAAGGAGGAGCAGGATTAAGATTTTTAAGTAGACTGTTTTGAGATTTTTCTTCTGAGGCTCATGTGTGTTCACTTGGCTCTGGAGGGGCCTCTAATGAAAAAAGGAACAGCGTCCTGGATTTGGAACCTGGCTTCATAGACTCCACATGGCATAGCGTTTGGCTTGATATTGTCTTTCCTTTGAAATTGCATTCAATATCTTTGGCATTATTATCTACCATTTGAAAAAGAAAAGCTTTATTGTGTTCTTAAGGACTTAATAGCTACCTTCCTTAGAACCAGACTTTAAACTCCCTGCGAAGGTTAGGATGGAAATGCACATCAATGGACGAGGGAGAATTGAGCCTTGAGCCTCACACTTTGATTAATTGTTCCTTTTACAAACTGATATGGAAAGGAAACCTATTCTGAACATGTTGAACATGGTTCATGTGAGAAAACAGATGTTTATACTAGGAAGTCCTATTGTGTGGAGGGACTTATCAAGGCTCACTTAGAAGGTTTAAAGGCACCTACGTCACAGGTCAGACTTGATGTCAGGACCATTGTGCCTGCTGTCTGGATTGAGCGATGACTGAGATGGCTAATCATTACCATTATTAATGACCCTCTTAAAAGGCAAACAAGAGGAGGAAGTCTGGTGTCACTATTAAGTCCGCCTTTATGACGGCTCAAGTATCATCGCAGTTGTAACTGTCTATGGGAATACAATCCAGAAAGTAAATATTCTGGTGTTTCCCATGGCCTTGGACCGCAAGATAAACATGTGGAATTAGTTTCATGTTCACAGCGGCCATATACCCAGTGTTGGTGCAACTTAGATGTGACCACTATTGGTTAATGATGTAATATTATGTATCAGCAGAGTTGAATATAGCATATAGAGCAGAGCTTTTCTTATGAGTTTCTTCCTGGAAAGCTCCTTGTCTTGGGCCATTGCTTTTCTACCTGACTACTGGTGCTGGCCTCTGAAGCAGCCTTTCTGCCCATTTCTGTAGTGACGATCATTCACGTCTCTGAAACCCCTCTCCTAGTCTCCCATTTCACATCTGCTTGCACGCTTCCCTTGGCTTTGTTGGCACCTGTATGAAATCTGAGTGCCAGTGCCACCCATTTCTCACTCATAAGCTCCTTTTCTGTACATCTCCCCTCAGTCCACAGAAGCTGAGCGTTATCCAAGCGGAGCTGGCAGTGCCTTTTTCTCCGTGGAGAACAGTGCTGGATGTTTATCCCTCCACCCTCCCTCTTCCGGCAGGCCAGTCTGCAGCCCCTCTCCTCCTGTGGACCGCACCCTCGGCATGACTTGACCTCACATCGAGTGTGCTTGTCCTGGATGTCCAAGAAATTCTTTTGCATCCTCACAGGGTTAAAGCAATGAAGTGTATAACTACATCTAATCATTTGGGGATCTCTGAAGTACTTCAGGTGGTCTTCCACACTGTACAGGTGTTCAAAGATGCTTGTTACGGAGGAAACTTTCTACCTCCTTTGCTATGCTCCTTATTTTAAAAGCTGCATGTTTTTGCATTGTCTAAGAGCAAAACCTGTTCTTTGCTATGCCAATAGTAAGATTCCCTCGACACATCTGTCAGGCTAGAGCACCACGTGTGTACTGTCACGTGGGCATAGTGTAGTGACGCTGTCCTGGTGATGGTGCCGCAGATGTGACAGTGATTCCCTAGAGTTACACACCAAAGCTTGTTGAGCTGTATGGACTCTGGCTCTGGTTATTGGTGTGTGTTGTTTCTATTTAATTTCAAGAATTTTTAAAAACAATGACATTAAAAAATTTAAATGCCATTGAAATTTTTAAAAATCCACACTACTCACACAACAGCTATCTGTGTGGAAGTACAGTATAGGATCGTCATGCAGTCGCATATCTTATGACACACTTCACATTCGTCTAGGGCCGTCATGCAGTGACATATCTTATGTGACATTGCACACATAGCAGGAGTGTAGCCCAGTTGTTAAACTGCATGACTCTATATTCAAGCATACACTCATCCACATAACCTCCTAACTGAGATAAATACTAGAATTTTTAATCTTACCAATAATAAATATACACAAATAAAAGCCATTGTCATATACATTTTGCTTACCCTGCCTTATCCAAATTTGTCAGTAGGTGGTACAATGAACATGTAATAACATGGACATCTCTACCTATTTCTGACATTGTGTTCCAGAGGTTACTCTAGTACAATGTAGATTGCCAGGCCTCCTTAGCCTCCTTATTCCCCAGGGAAAGGTGAGTGTCCTATCTGCCTGTTCCACAGCCCCATGACGCAGGATAATCAGATGCGATAGGGAGTCAAGTCAAAGCCGGAACTCAGTTTATTACTGTGAGCGTCGGCTTATATAGATTAAGTGACATCGTGTGATGCAGGGGAACCTCCAGCCAATGAGAGACAGCCAAGCTCTCCCTCTGGCTGGAGGGGCGTCTACCTAGATTTTGCTGTCTCATCCTCACTGGGTTCCCTCAAACTTGAGCCAGGCTTTTTTTCTGTCCTACAGGCCTTGAGGTACAGGCCCTGAGATAATTTTGGCCCAACAGTAGATCATAAAACTAATTCTACGTCAGAAATCTAAGTTAATGAACTAAGAAAATGGTAGTGTCCATTTGGTATCAGTATCTATGAAACACTGAAGCAAGCTAAATACTAATCGTTGGGAAATATAAATCGTGTTGAGTAGAATATGATGCCATCAGAGTCCAAGTGTCTTCTGGAAAAAAAAATGCTTAACTGGTTCTGGGTCCTTAGGCATGTTTCCAGACTCTGGGCACTTGTAAACCATCTCATACTCTAGGGCCAGTTCGGCTTTGAAGGGAGGGAAATGTGACCATTCAGATTTGGTCTGAACTTGTAAGTCAACAGCACAGAGGAGAAATAGGGTATTAGGAGAGCAAAGGAGCGTGCAGTTCCTTTTGAAGGTGTTTCTGGGATGTGAGGGACATTCAGTGTGCAGAGGGAGGCACTGGCCAGGTTCGAGGCGTTCAGAGTCGTGGCTTATGCATTAGGTTGGAAGCTATTACTTGAGGAAGGAATTTTTCTGTCTCAGGTATATCCTTCATTGTGATATTTTTAAACCACATAATCTGGGCTTCATTATGTTTGGCTGTGACCTTACTTTAAATGATCTGCTTAAGCACAATAAACAAAGAAAAAATACATGTGCTAAGGCTTTTCTTCCTCAGTAAGATATCTATGTATGTAGAGAATGTATCCAAATTACATTTTTAGCAGAAAATAACTACAAATTATATTGTTTGTTTATTTTCAATCAACTAGACCCCACACAGCCTCCTCTGACTGTCTTCATAGTAATTTCAGAATTTTGATGTTTTATTATTTTTGTCATTTGGATGACAACAAGAACAATAAATCAGTAATAAAAAAACAAATGTTTTAAAAATAAACTAACAGTCCCTCAAGAAACCAAATGTGTCAAACCATATTTTTAAAACTGTGATCCAGGCGGAGTATATGTACTAAATGATAGGTCACGTGCTCAATATGTACAACACCCTGGTTCAGTTCTTAACATCACTGGAAAACACTCACAAAACAAAACCCAAAGACATTCGTGACACATTTGGAAACTATACAAGGGGGTGTGGCTTTCACAGGCCACTCTCTGTACCCTTGAGACTTCCGTGAGGGCTAATTGAATGCCAAGTGTGGGACCAGGCATGTGACAGGCATCAAAAATAGATGGTCATTACCCCTGTATCTCACCAATAGGAGGCCAGATGCGGAAGCTCTCCTATTCCTCCAGGTATTGTTAAGAAAAACAAAGACAAGAGCCCTGCAGGTAAACCCTGATGGTGGATTCTTTTAGCACTTAACATTTTAAGAGCTCTGTGAGCACCCTTTAGACACCAATTTTTAAAGCATATTTTGCTCCTGGGTAAGAAGAAATCTGTAAGCAGCCTTCACTGGCCCATGTATCTCTCTTCTGTCACCTCTGTGCCTCCTTGAGTGACAGCAGGAAGGTATCAAGGAGAAGGTCAAGCAAGTCTTGCTTAAAATTGTGCTGTGCTGCCGGCCTCAGGACCTCTTTCTTGTGGTGTTGCTTTTAAGCTTCACACAGCTGAGTCATGGGCTTCTGAAGGTGAAGACGCTTCCGAGTGGAATTTGTTAGACAGACTGATGTTCGCTGTTCTGACAGTGGTCCTATGCAGAACATAAATTAACTGACAGACCACATTCATTCCGGAGATGGGTGGCTTTGCTGACTTCAATTGTGTCGCTTGCGTAAGGTAGGAGTGTAGGAATGTATGAACTCTGTCAGAGTGACAGGCTTGCTTTGGGGGCATCTTTTTGCCTTATATCTTAGGAACATTTAGCTGTGCTTTAAAAGAAAAAGAAAGAAAGAAAGAAAGAAAGAAAGGAAGGAAGGAAGGAAGGAAGGAAGGAAGGAAGGAAGAAAGAAAGAAAGAAGAAAATTATTTCTTCAGTCACTCATGAAATCTTGCTTCACTAAATTTAGGTTCATACTATTACCTTGCTTTTCTGCACATATAAGAATATTTTTGGTAAGTGATAAAATACCATATGAGTCTTAACAGTTTTATAAAAAAAATTGTGTGTGTGTGCATGTGTGTATGTGTGTGTGCCATGTTGTACACATGCAGGAGTTCGATCTCTCTGCCTTGTGGATTCCAGGGACTGAACTCCTGTTGTCCAGCTTGGCACTGAGTGCCCTTCCTGACTTATAGAACTGGATCACCTTGCTGACTTACAGAGGGCATTTCAAATACCAGGGAATTAGCTGAGGCAGCATGAACACCGCATGAAACTCAGCAGAAGTGGCGCATTAAGGCAAGCGAAGGTAAAGTCACGTGCAGTGTGTCCCAAGATAGGAAGCCAGCAGTTGCTGGATCCCACTGAGAATAGGCTAACCTCTGCTGCTTAGATGTGAAAATGTGAAGACATTGGGGAGGAGGCTGTCACAGAATCTGCAACTGAATGCAGAGCTAAGAATAACATTTAAAGTCTTTGTCTAAGGAGTCCATGAATGGTTTGAATTTGAGGGCAGAAGTTACAGGAAAAGACAGGGTCTTGATTTTTTTTACCACAGAACAAGCATCCTTGACCAGAAGTACTTTCCATAGAAATGGGAGAAATTTTGCTTCTAGAATGAGGGCTAGAAGCACCTCAAAGCACTTTACATGTACCACTCTCTAAATATACTTTATTTTCTACATCACTAGAGTTTTAAGATTTTTTTGTTATTAGTGATGCAGGGTACTTAAAGGTAGGAGCCATATCCAAGTTTCTTTCATTTTTTTAATTTCACAGTATTTAATGTCATGAACCATCTAGTCATAAATATTATTCTTAACAATAAATATGAATTTGGTTTGGATTATGGCTGCTGTGCAAGTGTGAGGCCTGGCATTTGGACCCTGGACTCATGGAAAAGGACCAAGCGGGTAGTGCGCTTCTGTAACCCAAGCTCTCCAGTGGGAGATGGGACGTGGACACTAGAGAATTCCTGGAAACTCCCGGGACCAGCCGCTGAGTGTACTCAGTGACAAACCACACGAGACGTTGCCTTTTACAAAGTGGAAGATGAAGACTGATGCCCAAAGTTGCTGTCTGATCTTGTCACACATACTGTGACAATTAAGTACCCACACCTGGACACATACACACAAATAAACATGCACATCATACATAGAGAAAAAGATAAAAAAAAATTAATGTCTGTATAGACTTCCCCTGCAGTTTTATTTAGTGTACAAAACCATTTAAGGCTATACCACTTCATATGGTAACTAGCCTTATTCTCATTTGATTGCTATGGAGAAAGTGGCCCATTAAATTATACTCTAAAAGGGTTACTTGGTGTACTATTTTAGATACAGCTCCAGATTTGCCTTCTATTTGAGGTTTATCAAAATAGGAGTCTAGTGAGGGCTCTTCCTGCAGCTGGCTCTTACCCCCTGGTGACCTTGACAAAGAGAGCAGCGTGTAGCCACAGCCTAAAATACTGAAGCTTCTGTGTGGTCCCCCAAATGGCAAACTAGACAGGACAGAGGAAAATAGAAGCAAAGGGATCATGTATTGCTTTATACTTAAATCAGTGGTTTTACCTATTTTGGGACGTTTTGCTTGAGTTTGGTCATACAGCAAGGCTGTGGTCCAGTTCCTCGAAGGGCTCCTAGCAGAAGCATGGCAGTTCCAAGAGGTGCCTAAGGCAGAGGCTCTGGGAGAGAACTAAGACATGAGGTTCACACAGTGGGCAAGAGATCTTGAGAAAAACGAAAAGTCCAATTATCTAGACTAGAGGAGACAAAAACCTCCCAACCCTGAATCTGAACAAGTTAATTTCCAATGCTGAAAAGGGATATAAAGAAGGCAAAGTAATATAACATGCACACTGAAACCCACCCCTTCCCCTTCCTTCCGCTCCACACAGGCCTTTGTTTACTTAGGCAACACCCTGCTCAACCATGAAGGTAGTAGAGACAGTGACTTGAGAACTAGCGCCAAGCTAGGTTCCCAACAGGATACCTGCTCACTTCTCTCGTAGAAGTTTGTAGTGATAATTTCCCGTATTAATATTGCATCTCATGTTGAAACACAAGGCAAGTTATTAGTATGAATGCAAAATAAAAGCTTGGTGTATGCGGTTGGGTACATGTGTGTTCATGAGGTCGGTGGGCTCAACAACACAGGGGTACTTAGAATAGCTGATCTTCCAGCTCCTCACATTTGAGTTCTGTTTCCTATTTTATTAGGTAACTATGCTATTTCTTTAACCATGTATTACCACATCGAGTTTTATCTCACAACTCTGTTGTCACCTGCTCTTGTCTCATAAGCATTCTCTTTTGTTATTGTATTTGGATTTATGCAGCAGCTTAGGCCCTCTGAATAATATTTTATTAGTAATCTTTCTAAGTATTGTCACTATATCTTATTATGTTAAAGCAATATCTATACTAAATTCCTATGCATTGTTTCCTGCTCTAGTTGGCAATAGAACCTGGGAGAATGGGAGCCTAAAAATAAGGCAGACTGAAAGTCTCATCCAAAGCCAACTTCATTCAGAGCACCATACAGTTTATACTCTGCGGCAGTGGTTCTCAACCTTCCTAATGCTGCAGCCCTTTAATACAGTTCTTCATGTTGTGGTGACCCCCAACCATTAAATTATCTTTGTTGCTACTTCATAGCTGTAATTTTGCTACTGTTATGGATCGTCATGTAAATATCTGATATGCAGATTGTCTGATATGTGACCCCCAAAGGGATTGTGACCCACAGGTTGAGCAGAACCACTGCTCTGAGGGTTAGGAGCCCCATGAGTAAGTGACAATGACATGTCAAGCTGTCCACAGCTGTGGAATAACAATGGTCAGTTGTAACGAATCATCTAAAGCAAGCTCACTCTTATGGGCTACACCTGGGAGGGGCATGAAAGCATGTTCCAAGAATAAGTCCATGCCTTTGAAGATACTGAGGTCACAAGACTCCTGTCTTAGTTTCTTGACATTTTCTCACAAGTGCTCAGAACTGCCCTCCAGAAACTCCATTCTTGGGCTATGTTTGGAAAATACATGACATGGTTTTTTACTCGCTCTGCGAGTTGGCAGCAGGGAAAGAAATTGTGTAGTAGTGCATCTGTGCTGACTAAATACTATGTCCGTCTGTGTCCTAATACGCTCCTGTCGTCTGCTTATAAACATGGTGGCTTGCTGATATGGCCAGTCCAGAGAACACAGAAGCTGCTTTCGGGGTGAAATGACCACAGCATGTACTGATGCTAAATTAATCTCCAGGGCTTGCTCTTGTCCTCCAGAGGACTTGGTCAAAGGCTCTAAAAGAACTTAGAAATATGTCCTCACTTGAGAGGTGGAAACTGTAGATGTTAGTTAGTCTAGTGTAGATTTTGCTTTGTGAGTAGTAGAAAGATGTTTTTGTAGCATCTCTTGGTTTATTTTGTTATAATGGATTTGGAGTTGGAGGCACTTTTCAAAGTCTCTAAAGTCCTTAAAGGATTCCCAGAGTTGTTTCTTTCTTCCCTGATTTGCCCAGTGGCATCTATTATAGGTAGATAGAAATGGGTCCATGGCATCAGAAGTTTTGGCTTACTGCTCATGGCCATTAGTGGGAAGCTGTCACGGTTATATAGCGAGTCTCACCAACTCTGTGTGCCAGCGTGGAAGGAGCCTGAGCTGTGCACTAATGGTACACCGAGAGTGTGCAGCCACCCATAGAGCAGGGATGACTAGAGGCCAGGCTTTTGGGTAGAGTTCCTAGGACACAGAGCAGGCACAAGAATCCTACTTTTCATGCCTCTAGGCCCTCCATCATAAAGATCTTACCCAGTTATCCTTGATGCCTCATGAGAGCCTTTTCTGGCTCTTGCGGCCTTGTACACTCACTGTTTGAGCCTGCCTGTGGGTGGTCCCTTTGGTGACAGTTCAGTGTGCTGCTGTCTTCTGGGGAGGTGCTGACACCCCAGGGCAGCTCTGATGTTCCGAGAAGTGCAGCCTCCGCATTTTAAAGTCTTTACTAGCCAAGAAGAGCTGCTCCTAAGAAAAGTGGGGCCAATAGCTATTTATGTTTTTTTTTTTTGTCATATGATAGTGAAATGGTACTAGATAGACCCTTATAGCTCCCAAAATCATTCTTGAAAATAGTGCTGTTAGCTGTTGTCACAGCCTTGAGGCTCTGGCCCAGCTGAACTTTGCCAGCCTCTTCACTCCATCCCAGTCACCCCTATGCTATCTAGGGGCCTGTACGTGCCAGATCCTCTTCAGCAGAATGTAAGTCAAAAGACGTGACATCCCTGGCAGTCTGAGCCACCTGGCATTAAACAGGCATGCACTGGCTATAGATGCCATTCATTATTCTATGCCAGGACAAAAGCACTTCTCACATACCAACACCTTTAGTCACCTGGGTCCTTGGGGGAGGCTGTCAAGAAGAATTGGTAGCTCATCACCTGAAAACCCTGGTAACAGTAAAACGGCCGCTTGGCTCACTGTCATTTGTGCACAAATTCCAAATTGGCTCTTGTATGCAGGGCTGGGAAGAAACAGTGGATGCTGCCGTAGCCCACCTGTTGAAAACCTGCCTGTCGAAGAGTTCCAAGGAGCAGGCTTTGAACCTCAACAGCCAACTGAGCATACCCAAGGACACCAGCCGGCTGAAGAAGCACATCACCTTGCTGTGTGATCGATTAGCTAAAGGTGGGCGCCTCTGCCTGAGCACCGATGCTGCGGCCCCGCAGGCCATGGTCATGCCAGGTAAGCATCCTGCGCACCCTCCCTAAGGACAGTGCTCTCCCCAGTTATGGGAATGTGCCTGCAGCTGTATTTGGGTTTGAATTTCATATTAAAGTGATGATAGCCAAGAAAATTGCTTTCACGTTTCCCCTCACATATCCTAGGGTAACCACGTGGATAAATATTCTCTGGGTTTTTGCTTGCTAAACATTTCTAGAATGGTTTGTCTTCCCCCACCCCTGTCTCCGCCTTTAAATATATCATCCATTTTGTTTTGCTTCTAACCAATAAAAAGAGGATTAGAGAATAAAAGTGTTTTAAGGAAAAGTTTTACCAAATGTGATCTCAAGATACTGCATTTCATGAATGTAAATAGCATGATACGAGGAACTAATGCGATCCAGATGAGTCAGGTCCCTTCTGCTGTTCCTTGGACTGTGATCACCAGAATATGGGGCAAGAGTCCGAGGGAAAGACTGGATCAGAGAGGTGAGCAGGTAGGCATCAGGACCAAGGCATCTGTGGGTCACGGTGGGGAAAGTGACCCATGTGGTTCTTCATTGAGGGTCCAGACATCTCAACTTGCCTTCCCACAGTCTGGGTCTGAATGGCCAGTCACACTGCACTCGGGTGCCTTAGAAACTCCCAGTCCAACTCCCCCATCCTCGCCTTCCTGTCGCAGCTCCCAGAGTATAATAACTTCATAGTAACCAGTGGTGTTATTAGATGCCGCCCGCAGCTGTGGCATGTTTTTACGACAGCCAGCACCACAGGTCGGGGACTGGTGTGTTTCTCCTCTTCTCTCATGTATGCCTTAGTCCCGTTCTCTGTGCTGATTTTCTTGCTGTTGCCTTCCTTCTCCCCTAAGTAGAATGCCTAGAAGTATGAGAGAGGATTCAGGTGAAATCTTCAAAAGATAAACCTAGAGGCTGCCTAGCACAATCCAGTAAACCCAGGCTCCAGAAGCAGACAGACCAGTGTTTGGATTTTATCTCTATCCCTTTCGGCTTAACTGTCCTTGGATGGGTCTTTCCAATCCTGCTGTCTGCCCCTAGACCAGCAACCTGTAGGTTGTGACCTGTTGGAGCCAAATAGCAGATATTTTACATTACAATTCCCAACAGTAGCAAATTGCAATTATGAAATAGCAACGAAATAATTTCATGGTTGGGGTCACCACTACATGAAGAACTGTATTAAAGGGTCACAGCATTAGGAGGGTTGAGAACCACTGGCCTAGATGGTTAAGAATAATGATACTTAGCCAGACGGTGGTGACTCACGCCTTTAATCCCAGCTCTCAGAGGCAGAGACAGGCTCATCTCTGTGAGTTCGAGGCCAGCCTGGTCTACAAAGCAAGTTCCAGGACAGGCTCCAAAGCTACAGAGAAACCCTGTCTCAAAAAAACAAAAACAAAGAAAGAAAGAAAGAAACAAACAAACAAACAAACAAACAAAGAATAATGATTACATGCCTTGCTGCTAGGGCCTAAACGCTTCCCCATGCTTGGGATAGAAGCTATAGTTGTACTGTTGTTGTGGGTGTGTATGATCCATCCTCTAAGTCCAGCAATGCGCAAACACCCGGCTTGTGTTCTCAGGAGGCTGAGGTTACTATGAAGTTATTATACTCTGGGAGCTGCGATGGGAAGGCTAGGATGGGGAAGTTTGATCGTTTGAAACTTTTTTCACCATCACTGCATATAGAACCGAACTTTTACTTCTAAAGAATACTTTTCAGTTGGCCTGCCAGGCAGTTCTCATGTGACTTGTCTCCACGGGCCTCATCATCCTCTTGTCACGCTCTCCTGACTATTCTTGTCTGCCTCAGAGGAGTGGCGTCCTAAGACATGAGCAGTAAGGCTTGATGATGGAGGACCAGAAAGCTCTTCATTCTGATTGGCACAGAGTGCGCGGCTTTCCCTCCACGCCCACCCACAGGAAAAGAAGTGGGAGGATGGGCTCAGCAGACCTGATCCTGGGCCTAATGATCAGTGTGGTCAACTTGACAGGATCTGGACTCACCTCGGGGTCGGGCACGTCTGTGCCAAGTCCCTTGACGTGGGAAGACTCGTCTCATCCCTGGGCTGGCCCATTCCCTCTGCATGGACTATGCAAAACGGGAAAGCAAGCCAAGTATGGTATTCATCCCTCTGCTTCTGGCTCCACACGCAATGTGACCAGATGAATTAAGCGCCTGTCACCTTTGCTTCCCCGCTGATTGACTAGACCCTTGAACGCCGAGCCAGAATAAAGCCTTGCTTCCCAGTGTTCCCTTTGTCAAGACATTTTTATCTCATCGTCAGGAAATGAAGAAAGTGGTCTGCTGTCAGCTGAGGTGATGGTTGTGCAGCTGTTTCTGTGGAAATCTAGCCTGCTTGGGAGCAGAAGCCCGAGTCTCCCGTAGTCACACTTACTGGTCATGAAACTTGGTCCATTTTTCTTCAAGTAACTGAGCAACCAGAAGGTTGTTTGTATATCTTAGATTTGGGATATGCAAGCTGTCAGTGTAAAAACTTAGTGTATGTGGATGGCAGAGACAGAGGAAAGGGGAGAAGGTGGAGGAAGAAATAAAAAGAGGAAGACAAGAAACACATTTGTTCACAGCCTAGGCGTGTGAGCCAGGCTATGCCCTTCACGTCTGTCTGTCTGGGCTCTCTTCACTGGAAACTGTGGCTGAGTGGGCCAGAGTCTCACAGTCGCTGTCACTCATCCCATTCGCGCTTACCTGCTGGTGATCCTCCATCCCCCACTGTGGGGGAGCAGCCGTGCCCTGTCCCTTCTCACCATAGTGCTCAGGAGCACCTGAGGTTACCTCACACCACTCAAATTCTCACACATTTTATCCCTGTACTTCGTGTGTTCTTGAAGGAGATGAGACTTGTAGCAATGTTGCTCTGTCCCATGCAGCAGAAGCAGGAGAAGAATCTTCCCCAACGGTCACCCAGGCCCTGGAAGTGTTGGGTACAGAATACAGACCTCCTGCCTGGCTGTGCTTTGCTCCAGAGCACACAGAGCACAACAGTACACATTCACTTCTCGCCAGAACCCCCTCTGGTGTGAGCTGTTCTCCCTGTGGCCTCCCCGCTTCAGCTGCTCCAGTAGTGCCGGCAGAAGAGGTCACGAAGCAGCTTCTCCCAGTCTCCTTCCTTCTCCCAGGGAAGTTGTATCATACATTTGTTTGTGCTTAACTTTTCCTCTCTCCATAGGTGGCATGATGCTAATGTCACAGAAATAGTACGCAATACTGTGAGTTATTTCTGCTTCCAAGCTATAGTTGTACATCTCACAATGATGGTTTAACTGTAAGAGCTGGCTAGTGAGGAAGCAAATACCACCCATAATAAGGCAGACAGCTAACAACCCTCCACCAGCACAACTCAAAGTACGGAAACACACAAACTCTACCACCAATAAGAAAATAACCGGAATTAACCACTGGTCATTAATAT
>JAQHUG010000150.1:2569183-2587545 GCA_028555095.1 Dicrostonyx torquatus
ACCGACAGGAAGGCAGTCCTGCCAGGGTATGTGCTCTGTTTTCTGTCTACCTGAGAGTATGTTTTAGCCTGAAATATATTGTAGGGTTTGGCATTCCCAAATGAGTCCACCTTGACTGATAACATTCCTGGAGGTTTCAGGATCTTTCTGTCCCACAGGTAGCGTGGAAAATCTTTCATGTATTGTAGGATGCTGACAAGTGGGTGGTCTTACCCTGGGCCTCTTTGAACCTCAGGAATTACTCTCTCTGCCTTTCTCTGTTACTGTATCAACATCCTCTGTGAATGAGAGTCAGTCATAAAACCCTTGGCCCCCAATGTCCTGGGTTCCAGGCCACTGCCTATGACTGATTGCTATGGGGGAGCCCTTTAATATGATAGAAAATTAGCTCATTCATGGAAAGAACTGAGGTGAGCTGTAGACATATTGAACCTATTTAACTAAAGAGGTGATCTGAGGTTAAAATACATTATCATCATCATCATCATCATCATTATTTTGACTTGATGATTAAATTACACTTCAGTAGTGAGTACTGCTTGGTGTATGAAGGGTGAACAAAAAAACAAAGACGTGGCCCTAAGAAAGCCTCCATCCTAGCAGGGAAAGGAGATAGTGTGCAAACAGCAGAAGTGACCGCCTGTGGTAGGTGATGAAGGCAGCGAGCCAGGAAATGGGGACCAGGTAAATGGCAGAGGAAGAACTGAGAAGCTGTGCCATGGAGAAGCCCTTGTGAGGTTGACAGTCTGAAGACAGGCTTGTCAGAGTGCAGCATGAGAGCGGAGTGGGGACAGATTTCCTAGACACAGAGAAAGGACAGACAGAAGATTCAATTGGGGAAAGGAGGCCAGCGTGTTTAGGGACAATGACATGGTGCTGGAAACTGGACATGTGATCATACAGAGGTCTTATATCAAAAGATGGCCTTTGTTTGTTTGTTTTTTGTTTTTTGAGATATGTTTTCTCTGTAGCTTTGGTGCCTGTCCTGGGACTAGCTTTTGTAGACCAGGCTGGCCTCGAACTCATAGAGATCTACCTGTCTCTGCCTCCTGAGTGATGGGATTAAAGGCATGTGCTACCACTGCCCAGCTCAAAACATGGCATTCTTAAGACAGCTCACTTATTCTGAACCTGTTCTCTCAGACCCAATGAAGGAGCCAGCACTAGCTGTGACTAGCAGGTCTGCATGCAGCTCCAGTGTGAGCAAAACCAGCACCCTGGAGAAAAACATTTTATTATAGTCAGAGGCCTGTAACTGCTCCGTTCTCAGGCATTTATCACATAAAGTGGAGGAGTCAAAAAATGCAAGCGCATTTGAGAAAATGAATAATTTAAAGAGGATGAGAGCATGAATAATGAATTTTAGAAAGAGAAACTCCGCTTTGATTAGAGGTTTCTGAATTTCCCTTTGCAGCAGAAATAGCGCTGGCGACCATGCATTCCTGATTGACCTCATCCAAGTACAATTAGGTCCAACACATTAGTGCCATGATGTGCAGACTGAAGACTGGCTTCTTGTGTTGAAACCATTAAATTTTAATGTATTCAGCTTGAGCGTAAGTGGCCACAGATGATTCACAAGGCTGCTCCCTGCTTTTGGTGAAAATGATTGTCAGCAAGAGAATTGTCCCAGTGGCCACAGTGGTCTCCGGAGCTGATTTCCTAACATTTCCGTGTTTGTGGGGGATTAGAAACAAACGTGGCATCGCTGCTCGGTAAAGCGCTGTGATAATTGCTCCAAAACCACAGGAAATTTGATGATGATGAAGTAGAACGCAGTGACTCCTGGCATCTTAAAGTCTTGGCGTCAGGAAGTACAGTGATAAAAAGCTGCCCTTTAAGAATGGAGTTAGCCGACCATGAGGACTTTGGCTTTTCTTAAAACTTCTTTAGGAAACAAATGCCGAGACTTGCCCAAGTTATTGTGATACCGTCAGTCAGCTCCTGGCCGGAGACAGAACCAGCTAGTTCACCGCCTGGCTGAAATTTAGAGAGCAGCTTAGCTGAATCTCGACAGGTTTGGGCTGGGGCACAGGGGGTGCAACTGCCTGGAGGTTGTGCAGCTGTTCACCCGAGTAAGCCGCTGTCTGGATACTAAGGAACCCGTCAGACACCCAGCAGCCCATGGAGGTGCCTGTGATGTCACAGCTCTCAGTGCTTGAAGCTCCTCACAGCCTCCTTACAACCCACAAGCTTGTCCTGGTCTGGCCTATGTGTCTTCAGCCCCTCCACCTCTCTGCCACCATCCCCTGCATTCCTCAAGGTATGCTCCTCTGCTTATGAGCTCCATCTTGCTATTCCAGTGTGCTGACTTCTGCATCCCTTTGCAACTTGGACATTGAGGTCACTTGACTGTCCAGACCCCTTTCTGTTTGGGCCACAGCTTCACCGTTCGCATAGCCAGTGTAATAAGATCACACTATCCTAAGGAGAGAGGTTCCTAATAACCAAACCCTGGTCTTGGCTCCCTGAGAACAAAGATTACGTTCCTTGCCTTTGACACTGCCATCTCTGAGCACGGTCTGTGGGTGATATTTAATGGAAGACGAATGGGGGTAGGCAGTGTCGTCTGTCTCTCTCTAGGCCCCAGCATTACAGGGAACTGAGTATTCTTCAAATTAAGTCTAAGTGCCATCCTGGAAAACTCTAAGGAGCAAGATAACAAAATTTCAATTTCCCCACCACAGTACAAGCAATTTGGCTGCTGGTTCTACAAATGAAAGCATTTTTACAGTCCTTTTATTTAATGAAGGAGCTTGGCCCAAACCTGCCTTACCTCTGTGAACTCCTCAGGAGACACGTTCATTAACTATTACAAAATTAGCCCTGCCTGGGGATAGTCTGTGGTTCAAGTTCTCTGAGAACTGCGTTTACTTTGGCAAGGTCAAAAGAAGCTTCCTTGGCCTCCTTGATTTGAGGCGGCTTCAGGGAGGCGGCAGGAGACTCCACTACACAGCAGTCATATGCTAGGTGTGGAAGGTAAGTTTCCATTCTAAGTGTCCTGGCCTTTCTGTATCTAAAACCTCCTCAGAAAACAGCTGCTCACGTGAGGGTTCCCCACGGGCAGGCTTCCGCAGCTCCTCAATTACGTGTTCCGTTGTCTCAGCCGCCTTCAGACGGTACTATCGTTTCCCTTTGCCCTGGCCTCACTGGAAATAGAGACAAGTGCTCAGAGCCTCTGCACACCGCGTTTGATGTTGACTCATCAGATAGCTGTGCTTGCATGCTAAGTGGGCCCAGGTCTGCCCTTTCTCCGGATGCTACTCCCTGCAGATCCTTGTTTTCTAAAATGTTCTTTGCAGCAAGTATCAGGAACCATGCAACTCATATTCAATACTGTTATATGCTGATGGAAAAGAAGTTGCCATTAATATAGTAGGTCTAGTCCTAATACTGAGGGCAATTAAAACACTAAAATAGCTACTCAAAGGAAAATGAAGTGTTCTTTTTTTTTTCCTGCACCCTGGAATGGTACCATGTACCATTTATTCTGTTGGTCAGACAAAATCCATCTTCAATCCATCCTCGAATTAAATTCATTGGTTTCCACTAAGTTAAGTGCATGCGCTGGCACCGTCGTAGTCCCAAATGCTAAGCTCTCTTGACATGTTTAACCTACAAAGCTGAAAAGTCCTAGTGTCTTGAAACTAGAGTGATAAGAACAAAAGAAAAAGAGAATCATTGCTAAAGCCAGACCAGCGGTTCTCAAACTGGGGGTCACGACACCTTTGGGGTCACATATCAGATATTTACATTATGACTTATAACAGGAGCAAAATTACAGTTACAAAGTAGCAACAATAATAATTTTATGGTTGGGGTCCCAGCAATACAAGGAAGTAACTGTATTAAAGGTTCTGAGCTCTAGGAAGGTTGAGAACCCTGGCCTAGACAGTTTGCACTGGGTCTATTTTTTTTGGAAATAAAATGTACTGTCAAAGCAGTACTCCAGATGAGAATCATCTCTAGGGTTCAAATGGTGATTTTGGATAACAGATAAGGGAGTTTTTAAGAATGTGTGTAGTAGTCATTGAATTTATCCTGCTGTTTGTAAGATGTCTGTGCATTCAGCTAAGGTCCCGCCTGCTGGATGGGGGTCAGCAGATGGGTTTATCGAGATCAGTGGCTGTGTTTCATCATAGCTCATTGCCACCCATGCAATCTCCAGGGAGCAAAGCCTGCTTGAATCCAACCCTATGTTTTGAACCATTTATTTCTTACATCATTTTGATCTGAAATCAAGATATCCATATAAATGGTTGAATTTGGTAACTTTTCTCATGGCTCACTATTATCAGTGTCTCACCTTAAAATGGAGACTGTGTGGTGCTTTAACTGCCAAAGAAACTGTATTTTGGCCCTCTTTCTCGACATTTTATAAGCAATGTTTTATTCTAGCTGAGTGTAAAATTGATTCTTCTGTGAAGACCCAATCCTCTGTGCCTGTTGAGTTACCCGCACAGGTCAGTTTAGCTGCGCTGTGCACTGTGAGTGACGGTGCCGTCCCGGAGAACTGCTGAGTGGGAGTGTGGGAGAGGTGAGGGAGCCATCTGGAAGCTGCAGCCTCACCACAGGACAGCAGTGATTAAGGAAGACTAGCCTGCAGGTGTCTGCACACCGCTGCTAAGATGACCAAGAGCTTCCTGGAATCTTATTCATCTTAGCTTCGAAAAAGTTGGTTTTTTTTTTTCCACAAAAAAAAAGCTTGCCTGAAATTCATCAATTAAAAATATTTCATTATGTTACTACATCTTGCTTTAAATATTAAAGGTTGCTTTTTATAATGTCACCTCCCCGTGTGCGTGCGCGCGTGCGTGCGTGCGTGCGTGCGTGTGTGTGTGTGTGTGTGTGTGTGTGTGTGTACTTTATTCACCACTGATAGAGAGCAACACCCTTTTTTTGTGCTTTCCCTCCATTAGTCAATAGCATGACCTCCCTGCTCTGCTGGCACTCTGCTCATTGGTACACTCCTCTGTCACTGGAACGCTTACCTGTAATTCTTTTTGTATGCCTGACATTGGAAAATAGCATAATACAAGCATCCAATAATTAGTTGGAGGTGACGTTCTGCGTTTTAGGAACAGGAGTGTAAGAGGCAGCCTGACCGTAGGATTTTGAGCAAGTCCTTAGCCCTTCCAGGCTGTTTTCTTATCTCATGCCCTGGGGGTTCTCTGAGGACAATTGAGATGATGGGAGAAAGTCGTGGCATAGTACCTGGCACATGGGAGGGCTCAGATCATGACAGCTTCTAGTTTTGCTATCATGGTTCTAATGAAAAATGATTTGTTTCATTTTTCTGTGAGATATTCTAAAACTGCCATGGAAGCTTACATAAAGAAGCCCTTGGCTGGTACTGTAAAGATCTGATGGATTTCTCTTGGAAAAGAAGTGAGATGTATGCGCTCATCCTGTGATGGGAATAACAGTCTCCCAACTATTTCTATGTTGTCTTTTTTACCAAACATTTGAGATTAAGAGCAGACACAGTCTGTTTCTCCAAAAACTGAACTCATTGTTGGAGATAATCTCTCTTTTTGAGGTAAAAAATGATTTATTCTAGTTTTTGGAACTATCAGTTAAGAATCTTTGGCTGTAGATCTTCACTGTCGAGAACTTTGCACCGTGCGGTAGGTGAGGCTGCACAGGGAAGAGAAACTAGCTGAAAGGCTGATACCAAGCGAGCTGTGTCCTTTCTAAACAGTGGTCAAATCATTTGTTTCGTAAGAACACTGGACTATCAGCAAGGCCCTGGAGGGGGGATGTAGAAGGTGCCTTTTTATCCGCAGACATGTATAAAGTCTATATTTAGTTCAGAGGTGCCAGGTTGTGCTGATCTCATACTAGCGAAGGGAAAAGCCAGGAATGCCACCGTTCCTGTGTCTGTAGTCTATCTTCATGTCTGGCTTGGGGACGTCAGCATCAACCATCAGCCAAGAGTCAAAAGCAGAACCCCGAACTACGGAGCCTGAAGCCAGTCAGCTTCTGAGCTGTCTTGTGATGACTAGAAGATACAGCTGTGGGTAAATCAGTGCACCCTAGTGCACCCTAGATAGCAGCAGCAGCACCTAGTACACCACCATACAGGGTGCTGGGAAGTGAAAGGCCCCACGTGGCAGAGTTTGGCTGGAATCACCTATCTACTCTCAAGGGGTTAAAGAGAGGCAGAGCAAATGCTGACTGCAGACAACATCTGGTTCAGCTTTATCTCCAAGTGTGTATTTAGGTTTGTTTCCATTAGGCATATTCTGTTGCTATCTGCCTTAACCATCATAAATTCCACTGTAGTCTTCACATATTCACACATTTATAGACACAATATTGATATGAGCCAATGGGAGAAAAGTCAGTTCTCACTGTTAGGGTGCTGGCCTAGTGTGAGGTTGGTAATAGGCGGTGCTAGAGAATAGGGCTATGCTTTTGTGTTTTAAAGTTTGTACATGGGTTACAGTGTGAAATATTTTTTACAGTTTATAATGTATAACACATATAGTCTAGAAGTAAGCATATATCACATCTCTTTTAAAATTCTGATGAGTTATTGTTAATACAGCTGCCTGAGTCTGGTTTTGTTGTGTATATATGGTTTCATGGCTGACCACTCTGACCTGGACAACCAGTAAGGGGCTCATCTCTGGGAATGCTAATTCTCCTCCCAGCAATCATTAGTCCTTTGTCTAGGATAGTCTACAAAAATCTACATTAATATGTCAACTGATAGTGCTATTGATCCGGTCTTGTTTATGCAGCCATTTCTAGAGTAGACTTCTTTATAGCAGTCTTCCTGGTGTTCTGGATCTTACATCTTTTTTTTTTTTTTTACCCTCTCCTCCAAGGTATTCCCTGAGGTGTAGATAGGGTAGCCGTGCTGTAGTTGTATCCACCGGGACTCGGCTCCCCAGGATCTAGTGATTGCAGCATCATATACAGTGTGCTTTGCTTTGATGATTTCTATTTGCTGTAAAGAAAGGCCTTTTTGAGCCCATGCCTGACACTGCCTGGATGGCCGGGACCCAGAGGCTGGACAGTTCGGAGATCCAGGATAGAACCTAACATGCCGAGACCCACAGACAAACATTATGTAGAGCCAGGGGAACCCCAGGGAAGAGGGGACTAAGAATGGTAGGAGCCATATGGGTAGAGGACACCATGAGAACACAGAATCAACTAAGCAGAGCTCATAGGGCCTCACAGAGACTGAAGTGACAGACTTGGACCCTGTTTGGGCCTGAGCTAGGTTCTCTGTGTATACCTTATAGTTGTGTAGCTGGGGGTTCTTGTGAGATTCTCAACAGTGGGAGTGGGAGTGTCTCTGATTCTTTTGCTGTTGTTTGGGACCCTTTTCTTCCTACTAGTTTGCCTTTTCCAGCCTTGAAATGAGGGCTTGTGCCTAGTCTTGTTATATCTTGGTAGGCCATGTTTGGTGGACATCCTTGGGAGGGGGCAATCTGATGTAGAACATAAAAATTAACTCTGTTTCAAATTGATAATGTCCAGGTTGTGGATAATGGGGAAAAACCCAACCTTTGTATTTTGACCGATAATGTGAACTGAGGCTGGAGGCAGAAAGGAATGCACACAAATGCAATTTGAGTCAGTGAGTCCGTTGCTCATCCATGGGGTATTATCAGTTCTGAGACTGCTTTATAGCAGGATTAAACAACGAAGAATTGGGAGAGAGATACCAGAGGTAGTAGTATGTCTCAAGGGTTTGATCTCTGCATCTGTACATGTGTGTGTATGTATTCTATCTGTCTGTCTGTCTAGCTCTCTATCCATGCACTCATGATTTGTATATACATGTGCATGTGGTTTAATACATACTACCCAGCTCTGTCTGCTGTAAGGGTCTAGGAGTAAAAGCTTAGTAGCAGAAGTGAGCATACATAGTGCCCATATTTTGGTTTCTAGTTACCACCTCTCATTTAAAAAACTTATTATATAGATAGTACATGCTTAATGTTTTATATTCTGGTTTCCTTTATCTATCATAAAGATTGTCCAATGTGTGGGAAAACCACCACTTTTCAAATACATACAAATGCAAGAAATTCTGACATTAAAGATAAACACTGAAAGCAACTCTATGAGATGAAAATGAAATTTAAATATGTTCAACATAGGAACCTTGGCTCTTTGGAGACATGGTTGATTCTAGGACAGAAGAAAGTAAACTCAGGAGGAGTCTGGATCATCTCGTAGTACCAGAATACTACAAGCATATTCAAAGGCTCAGAAACCAACCACAAGGACCTCCAACAGTCAAAACTGGAAGAATTTAAAGAACAAGTAATGACAATATAGGATTACAACCCTTAGAATAAGTTAACTATCACAAACCCATGGTTCCATAAATAACAAACTGAATAAGTAGAGAAGAGATAGCTTTATTTAACTTAAAGTCTCATTTAATCAATGAAGAATGATCGGGAGAAACACAAAAATGCTATAGATAAACATCACAGTTATAGGGTTACAGGAAAGTCCCACCAGTCGATGCTAACTGAGGAGAAACAAGATATTTGTGGAACCTCAAAGCATTTCCCTATAGCCGCTTACTATAAAGGGAAAGTAGGCCTCTGCAGTTGAGCTGCCTGGGAGGCGTTACCTCAGTCAAATGACCACTGAACTTCGCTGGCAACTAGGTCTCACATGCCAGCAGACATGCCCGGGGAAGCACACAGATTGCTTCTGTGGCATTGGCAAGAATGTACAACCCCAGAACACAGAACCAGCAAGCAAGCGTTCTGAGAAATAGCTCATGAAAGACTACAACTATCCTACTGAAGAGTCCCTCCTCTTGACCACCCGTGCCCTCAGGGAACAGACCAAATTCAAATTAAATCTGGCTGCTCTTTCTAAATTAATCATATGGTCCAGGTATGTTTTTAATCCTTGTAGTGCTTTAGAGATTCCTTCATGTAATTGGGTGTGTTAGTTCTCCTTTCTTTTTTTATTGACCAGTTACCACAATTTATTTACTTAGTCTCCTGCTAACGGAGTTTGGAGTTAGTTTAATAAATCTGCCTTGGCATTTATGAGTAAAACTTTTATATATATCTTCATCAGGGTAAATGTCTGACACTGAGAATGCTAGATCTCACAGTAGGAATATGTCTGACCTTCTAAGAAGACCCCAGTGGTTCTCCAGGGTGTCATCACTTCAGGTCCCCAGCAGTGCAGTTTGAAGGTTGTCATGGTTCTGATCGTGTCCAGCATTTGATATGTCAACCTCACTCACTACAGCTCTCCTAATTAACGTGCCCTGCCATGTCTCATTGTGACAAAATGAGACACAAAGTAATAGGAAGTTTGTAAAACTCGCTGTCCGGATTTCTCATATCAAGTCTGAATTTAACATTTTATAATCCTATTATATAACTGTTTAATCAGTCTCCATTCACTCATCACTTTATCTTATTTCTTCTGCTTATTAAAGTTAATTATGTGTGTAGAATATTTATCTCTAAACATTTTAGCTTGCCCATGTTAACTATAGATGAATATTTGCTTTAATAATTTTTATTTGGGGGATTATTATATAATTGCATCATTTTCCCCTTCCCTTTCCTCCCTCCAAGCCCTTCCATATACTTCCCCTTATTCTCTTCCAAATTTGTGGTCTTTTTCTTTAATTGTTGCTGCTGCTGCTGGTGGGGTGTGTATTCTAAAATATATAAATACCACCTACTAAGTCTGACTAATACTATTATTAATACTATACTAATACTTACATGTATATGTTTTCAGGATGTCCTCTTTTCTGGGGAAGACTATTTCTCTTGGTTTAGCATTCCTTATAATTCTTCATCTAGGTTTGAGGCCTCATGATCCCCCTTCCCCAAGCTCACTCTACTTGCCACAAGGTACTTGCCACAAGGTAGAGTCATCAGAGAGGAGTGAGCCTCCATTGAGAAAATGCCTCCATAAGATCCAGCAGTGAGACATTTTCTTAATTAGTGATTGATGGGGAAGGGCCCAGCCCTTTGTGAGTGGTGCTATCTCTTGGTGGTGGTCCTGTGTTCTATAAGAAAGCAGGCTAAGCAAGCCATGAGGAGCAGTCTAGTAAGCAGCACCCCTCCATGGCCTCCGCATTAGATCCAACTTCCAGGTTCCTGCCCTATGTGAGTTCCTGTTGCAATTCAGGGAGAGGTGTGGGTTGTGTTCCCAGCGCCTGGCTCCCAAGCCCCCAGCTGCTGGCCCGCTCAGCCGCTGGTTGCTTGCTTATGCCCGAAATAACCACATGAGACTGTATTAATTCAAATACTGCCTTGCCCATTATCTCTAGCCTCTTCCCGGCTAGCCCTCACCTCATAAACTAACCCATTATAAAAGTCTGTATGTCACCACGAGGTGGGTGACTTACCAGACAGATCTACAGTACTTCCAACTGCGGCGGGAGCTTCATGGTGACTGGCTCTGACCCAGTCTTCCCAGCGTCCTCTTTTCTTTTCCCCGCCTATCTAAGTCCTGCCCTATCAAATGGCCCAGGCAGCTTTTTTATTTAACCAATCAAAGCACAGAAATACAGATGAACCCTCCAAGTTCCTGCTCTCCCTTCTTTTGATGATGCACTGTTATATGGAACTGTGAGAAAAATAAACACTTTCCTTTGCAAGTTGTTTTTTGGTTATGGTATTTCATCACAGCAATCATAACCCTAACTGAGATACCTTTCTATTGTTGTCATTCTTTAGACAATCATATTGATGAGATGATAGGTGTAGTTTTCGACCTTACTAGGAGACACAGTCTTACAACTAATTCCCGATTCTTCTGGCTTTTACAATCTTTTTGCCTCCTCTTCCACAATGATCTCTAAGCCTTAGGTGCAGGTGGCATGTTATAGATGTATCAATTGGAACTGGGTTCCACAACTCTGCATTTTGATTGGTTGTAGTTTATTGTAGTGGTCTCTGTTACAAAGAGTAGTTTCCTCAGTAAGGTTTGTGACCTATACTTCTATAAGGACAAATGTTTAGACTGTACTTAGGCATTATGCTGATTTAATAAAGTGACAGTGGTTGGTTCCCCTCCAAGTCCCACGACTTCACTATTCCTGGGCAGTTGGCTATAGTTCCAGCACCAGACATGGTTTCCCTCTTGTTGAGCAGGTCTTGAGTTCTATTAGAGAGCGGTTGGTGACTGTCAACATGTGGGTACTACTGCAGCACCTCAGCACCTCAGGGTTCCCGTGCCGAGCTGGTAATAAGGGTCATAGCTGGATAGGACTATTGGTTGTTTCCTTCATTTCAAAGCTTGCATGGTGCCTTCCAGTACCATGGAGGACAGTCATCGGGGAGGAGGCTTTCAAGTTAGTTCCAGCTTGGGCCCTTTGGGCCTTGTGTCTGAAATACATGGTGTTTTCATCAATGGAGACTTACCTTCCGCCTCTGAAGAGCACCTAAGGGCAATAGCAATAGCCTGCAATCTTTAGGAAGTTTTCTTAGATAGCCATGACTCAAGAGTTAGCCAGTAACTCAAAAAGGGCTTCTCATATCTGGTGATAGGCTATGTTAGATAGCCTATGGCTCTTCATGGGTATAATTGTCAGTCCGAGTGAGATAATGTCGTTAGAAATGTATACATTATATTTATATACTAACATGTGTGTTCTGTAGGTGTTTTTAGGTAGATGGTTCATAGGATAATGCCTTATAACTTAATTTCCCCCCTTTTCCTTCTGTATCTATCTCCCTCCCTAATTAGAGCCCTCCCACAGTTTTCTGTACCTTGCTAGAGACTGTCAGTAGCTTTAATTTGCCACTGGTGACGATGTCTTTGCCTAGAAAACAGAAATAGAAGGGACCTTAAAGACCATCTTGTTTGACTCTTCTAGTGTGCACATAAAGCCCTCAAGCCAAGACTCACCCAGTGTTACACTATTAGCAGTGTGCTGTGACTGTCCCCAGATAGCCAAACTTCTCCTCATATACTGTCCTAGCTATACATCACGCCCATCTCATCTTTCCTTTGAAAAATGTCAAAAACTGCCTAGCTTTTTTAAAAAATTGTTTTCTTTGTTTTGTGGGAGGGGGTTGTTAGTTTGTTTTGAAGTTTGTTTGTGTGTGTGTGTGTGTGTGTGTGTGTGTGTGTGTGTGTGTGTGTTTGATTGAGGATTGCATCCACAGCTTTTCACATACTCTTGGTAGAGTTTCAGGAACTCTACCAAGGAGTTACCTTCTTAGCCCTTGCCATGGAATTATAAAAACTTTTAAGATAGTAATTACCAGAGGGAGACAGCAAAGACCTTGTTTTAAATGTGACTGTTGGGTTCCAACTTTCGCTGACACTCTTTGTTCCCCCACTTCTTACCAAGTCCGTGCCAACGGTGTGTAACAGATCCATATTTGTGCTTACTGTGTGCTTGTCCCAGCATACATAGAGCATTCGTTCTCATAGTCACTTGAGAAGGAGTGCATTCTCAGGTTAAGAAAATGGTACCCAGTTATGCTCATTAACACCCTAAAAGTAACATGCTTGTTAGCTAAATCCTGGCAGCATGACCAGGAAGATATATACCTAATGGTAAATATTCGTTCTCCTGGGCCACATAGATCAATTATCCTGCTAATTTCTGATGTATAGAAGAAGAGTATACCAATTGTATTGGAAGCCATATATTCATATCTGTGTTTGTGTGTGTATAGCCATAAACATAGTTTTATAAATATTACTTTAGAAGGAGTAAAAGGCTATTTTTAAAGAAAGTTTGTTAAACATTTAAACAACCCTTTCTTTGGACAGTTCATTGATTATTTTCAAGTTTAAAATATGTGTACCTTAAGTGCCTCAACATTTCTTAAAGTTATAGCTTGGGTTTGATGCCTACTCTTTTGAAAAAAGGTATTCTGGCTGGTGGGGCACTTGCCACAACGAGCATGTGGAGCTCAGAAGACAACTGTGGGCGCCCGTCTTCACAGTCTGCCTCTCTGAAGGCGGACTCTCTGTGTTAGAGCGGCTGTGCAGGTCAGGCCAACTGCCTGGGAGCATCCAGACATTCGCCTGTCTCCACTTTCCATCTTGCATTGGGGTACTGGGATAGTAAGTATGTGCCACCACACCCAACTTTAGTTCGGTTCTGGGCATTCAAGCTTCAGCTAACCCCCCTACTTGTGCAGCGGACATTTTACCCATTGGGCCACCTCTCTACCCTACAGTAGTCAGACTTCTGTCTCTGCTGCTCAGCTGCCCTGATAGGCAGAACATTTCCTGATGTGTACACTCCCAGACCCCAGAATCCAAACAAGCATGGTTTTAGGAGCAGCAGGCAATCCTAGAGATGGCTTCTTTCTTTCTTTTATAGAGATTTGTCTGCTTGTGTAAGCCATTTTTGCTTTTCTCTGCATGTTTCTTACTTTGTTTAGTGAGGGAACTCTGAGAAATAATTGAAGCCTAATTTGGACAAGTTCTGGAAGACAAACCAGGAACCATGTAAGTTACCACTTAACCATCTTGGCTTCTGTGTGATAACTTGCAACAAGATGTTCACGAGGTTCCAGGGAGCAATCGCTGTTTTTGTAGTACACCCTCGTAGGAAGGGCTCCTTGTCACAGCCCCGTTCTGGGTGCATTGCCGCTCAGGTCCAGCCCCTATCAGTGTACGGGCTCTCACGTTTCCATGTCCGCACAGCAAAGACAAACAGGGGATGTAGTCTGTCCATCTGGACAGGGAATATTTGATGAAGAAAAAGTGTTTGGAAGGAGAGAACCAAGAAGCTGAAAGTCTGCTTTCAACACATTGGAACACAAATCCTGTCGTGCAGAGGGAGCCTGCCTGCTTTGGGCTACTGCCTTTTGTGGGTTCTTCTTGCCCACCCTCTACGGAACTGTGTGTTTCTTCACATACAGAATGCTAAAGCTTGCTATTTGGCTCTAATTCCTGGCCTCTTAAAAAAATCATAATATTGGGCATTCCTGTTTGAAATCCCTAATAAAAATGGGAAGATTTTAAGGAGCCATACTCGGTGTTTAGCTTGGAGCTGCTCCTGTGCCCAGAGGCCTCAGCAGCCCGAGCTCTTCATTATGAGCTGAAAGGGAGCCAGGACGAAGACCTTCTTCTGTCTGAGAGGGCGCAGGACAAGTGCTTGTCTTGTACCCAGTATTCCCAAGTCTGGGGTTCACCAAGCCCCTCACCATCTCAAATTGGCCATCTTTATTTGTTTCATGAAATGGGAAATGTGTTTTCTAGATTGTCAAGCATTTGAATACATTTATCATGCCCTCTGGAAGGCATGTTCCCGGTGCCCATCGTGGTCTGTCTGGAGACACTGAAATTTGTTCTCTGTCAATCTGAGCCTCAAACATAAAAGACTTCCAGCTTCCAGCAGTGGCCAGGATATTACCTGTCATGTTAATGATGACATGAAGGGAAGTTAAGTTATGAGATGACCTGGATGACAACCAGATTTCAAAATCCATTTCAGCATAGTGCTGTGGGCTCATTAGTACTCTGGTGGTTGTGAAAAAAATGAAATAAGTAACATTTCAGTCAAGCCTTTTAGACGGATTAGAGCATTACTCAATTCTCTTCACCTCTTTAAGCCTAAGACAAATATTTGGCTAAAAATTTTAAAATAAGCATTTTGTGCTTAACTAGATGGATTTGATTCATTTGGGACAGAACAACAACCAGAAGAAGTGATCTTTTTTGAAAGGTCTTAAAAAATATTTATGTATGTTTTATATGTGTGGGTGTTTTGTCTGCTTATATATATGTGTGTACCACATACATGCAATACCCATGGAGGTCAGAAGGGAGCTCTGGAGCCTCTGGAATTAAAGTTATGGAAGATTGAAATCACCAAGTGGGTGCTGGGGGGGGGACTGATCTGGGTCTTTGGCAGAGTGATAAGTGCTCTTAACCACTGAGTCATCTTTCTAGTCCCCCTCTCAAGGCAATCCTGTTTGAAAGCTAATTTGTTGTAAAGGAGAACACTTATTTGTTGTATCCATACTCACAACTGGAATACCACAAATACATCTAAAGATTTATTTAACTGTCATGTTTTGGGATATGTTATTATAGTAAAAACATAATAATGTCTTTGAGGATTTTTGTAAGACTGACATATCTGATACAGATTTTTTTAAATCCCACAAAATAATGTTCTTTCTCCCTCTTTCTATATAAATAAATATTGTTGAGCTGGTTTGCCTAAGACTTTTCAGCCATGGAGCTGGAATTGGGGCTTGAGACTCCGACCACAGCATGGCGCTTGTGATTGCCATACAAGATGGTCTTAATTTGTGTCACTGAGGCCGCCCACGTGAAATGCTCGTGGTCAGCAGGCCTACTGGATGGTCAGCTGAGGACAGACAGGTGAGCATGAGGCACTGCCTCGCAGAGACTGTAGGAGGCAGTGATGCTTTTTATACATGTGTGCTTGGCGCTTTAGAAGTGTGGAGCACTCTGGCTAAGACGAGGTTGGTAGCAATCAAGATGTGAGACTGCTGGTCTAGCTGCCAAGTGACCGCTGCTCCCCTTGTTCCCCTCAGGATGGGCCTTTTGTTTTCCAAGTGATGGATAACCATGTGCTGCTTCTAAGAGATGAGGGGAAAATCTAAGAATGCCGCAAGAGACTGAACCAGAGAGTGGAGTGGCCTGAGAGGTTGTTAAAAGAATTTGACCAAGGGGTTAGTTTTTGTAGATCAAACTGACAGATGGGAGTTATACATTTGTTTCTTTCAGAGAAAGCGGAGGGGATACAGCAGAACTCATTCTAGTTTGAACACGTATGGGGAGATGGATTCAACTTGGATCCTAAACTAATTGTGTATATTTTGAGTTTTATAGCTGAGGGTTTCCATGGATATCATTGCCACTTGTGATTCAGTAGCTTGGATGGTTAGACGTTCAACTCTCTCTGAGTTATGAATCATTTTTCTTGGGATAGAACCTTTGGGGAAAGTAAAGGTTGTTTTTTAATACTGGTTAATGTTTCTCTCTCTCTCCTTTCTCTCTCTCTCTCTCTCTCTCTCTCTCTCTCTCTCTGACACACACACACACCTGCACACACAGACAGACAGACAGACAAGCAGACAGTCATATACAGAGCCTTTAGTTTTAAAGTGACTATTTCAGCCAAGGCACTTTGTACTTGCTCTTTTGGGGAGAAAGGACCATAAAAGCTCACTCAGTTCAAAACTAAGTTTTTGTAGTCAAACTAGATAATGCAGAGTAAGTTCTCACTGGCAAGCAGGGAGGTTGCTGTGCCAGACCTCTGATTTATGTCTGTAAACATTATAGTCCTAGCACATTAAACCCATTTTCTTATGTATAAAAGGTAATCTGCCCCAACCTAAACTTATTCCTATTAAAACATTTTATGGCCTATCTCGCCATATCTTTGCTTGACAAACAGATATCAAATATAGAAGCAATTGTTGGGCAGGAATGCCTGTTACTTATCCAGAGATTTTTTAAGGATCTGCTCACCTGAGGGCCCAGGCAGCAAGGCCCAGCCCCCAAATGGCTGGTTTTGTTTTGATGCCCTTAGGAGGAGCAGCACCTGCTTGGGAAGGGCCTGTTCAAGTTTGGGGGCAGAAGTCTTTCTGCTTCCAGAATCATGACAGCCACCGATGTTACGTGGCATAACCTTTTCTGAATGATTTCCCTGGATTTGTTTTATTCGTTTTGGGATTTTAGAAAACAACGGCCAGAGGATGTGCATTATGCATCCATTATGTAAACAGTACCGCTTCATTTTCCCATCACATAAAGTTAACCACACACAAAATTGCTATGGTAATTCCCTCTGCTTTTAAAAATAGATTAATGGATTGGTGTTATTTACAATCTTACTTCCTCCCTTTTTTCCTATCCTCTGGGTGGTTTTCCTTCCAGTTTTCTATATATAAATTTGCATTCCAGGTAGCTGCCCAGAGAGCCCTTGCAGGACATGTGTTTGCACTTTTATTTTTCATGGAACTTGGGTGGAATCATGACTTGTCTTTTTTTCTCCTTTGTTTTCCTGCCCACAGCCAACTCCTTACCTTGAAAAAGAGCAATCCAAAGCTCTTGAGACAGCAGACAAAGGGCCGGGTTCAAGTGAAGCCTGTGGATGTGTGAGTGGGTGTAGAAAGAGGAGCTGGACCAGAAAGGAGGCAGAGTGTTCCAGGCAGAATGCACACCAGAGAGCAAGGCCCAGGGATATGGGTGCTGTGCAGTTGTCCCAGGTACATGAGCAGATCAGTGGGACTGGAGCAGGAAGGTCTAAGCCCAGAGTGTTAACTTGGGCTGAGGCTGATGTTAAAGTCCAGACCAGTTCGTTGGAAAAAAGATAAGTGGAAACACTGAAGGTTTTTAAGTAGAAAGTAATACGGCCATCATTATACGCAGCTATGCACCTGCTTAATGATGAGGATTTGCTCCAAGAGTACATTGGTAGGTGATATTATCATTTATAAATGCCATTATCCATGTCACTGGGAAGCATCATGAGAACTGTTAGTATCTGTGGTTAGCCACTGAACATCAACATGTCATCACGAGACATGAAGCTGTGTGTTTTGCATGTCCATCTGATGTGCAGAGAGGGTTGTACTGTGCTTGTGTCTGTGTGTCTGTGTGTGGAACCTCCTCTCTGCTAGCTAGCTTTCGGAGTAGAGAGGCGCTTTGTGTACTACCGAGAGGGAAAGCCGTCAGCAGTCTTGTTAAGCTGTGAACACTGTGAGCTACAGTCATGATTGCCGTGGTGTGATATGCCCATAGATGCAGCAGTGGCGTGACTGCTGTGGAAGTGGCCAGCTGCCTTCTCACTGGGTTTTAGGACTGCTTCAAAGGAGGAAAAGTAAATGTCTGGTAAGGTAAGTCTGGCCAATGAACTCAAGCTTGGGGAGCTCACAGGCCCCAGAAACTAACCTGCTCCTCTTGACCTGTAAATCTGTATCTCTCACAGATTAGTGCAGCTCTCAGGCCTCATCAGAGAAGTCTCCTGGTGCAGTGGACAGTATTTAATGCAGAAACTCCCAGCTGGTCAAGAGCAGAGAATAAGTGTCAGCCACAGGTGCGACATTTGTATCACACCCCTAACCATGCAGCTTAGAGCACACTGTGGGAGAGAAAGCAGAAGGACCATTTTGAGACTGTGCTCTGGATAAGACTGCTGTACTCGTGAGCTCTGAGCAGTCGTGACTGTCTGCACAAGACCTGTAATAGGGGCAAGCCTTTCAGCATGGGGAGAGGAAGGGCTTGTGAGGTCCCACCCCTTGTGAGGAGCTGTTGATGCTTGATGGCTTCTAGGAGGGAGAGTCAATTTTCTTTAAGGGTGTAATTCCTTGTCGACCACATCCAGTGGATAACCCTACATCTACAAGCATATTAACAACGCAAATTGGACTTAGTAGGTTATTAAAAAAGAAAAA
>JAQHUG010000150.1:2588402-2618312 GCA_028555095.1 Dicrostonyx torquatus
ATCTGGCTGGCCCCAGGCATCTCCCTGATGTCTCCTTTTCTTTTTTCCCTGAGCCTAAATTTTTTCTCTTACTTTCTCTGCCTGCCCAGAAGTTCCACCTATACCTCCTCCCTTGCTACTGACCATTCAGCTTTTTATTAGACCAATCAGGTGCCTTAGGCAGGCAAGATAAAACAGCAACATGTCTTTACATAATTAAACAAATGCAACACATCTTTATATTATTAAACAAATATCTCACAACATAAACAAATACAACTTATCTTTACAATAGTCAAACAACATAAACAAATATAACGTATCTTTACATAGTTAAGCAAATGCAACACATCTTTACATAGTTAAACAAATACAGCACATCCTTTGCATAGTTATATATTCTGCAACAGTCCTTGACACAAAATTTCACACAAATATCCCCAGTAGATTCTTTACTTAACTCTGAAGCTTCCCAAGCTAGGCCTCCATCATCTGAATTGCTCTCTGAATTCTTACATTCCAAGATCCCACAGAATAGCCCACTAAGCTATGAGCAGTCAATGGCTTTTGCATCTCCAGGTTCAGACCACCACAAGCCTTCCTCAAAATAAATGGTTCCGTCTATAACAGCAATACCCACAAACCTGGTACCAATTTCTTTCTTAGTTAGGGTTTCTATTACTGTGATAAAAACACACTGACCAAAATGAACTTGGGGAAGAAAGGGTTTATTTCACCCTACAATAAGTCCATCATCCAGGGAAGTCAGGGCAGGAACCTGGAGACAGGAACTAGAGGTCATGGAAACATGCTGTTGACTGGCTTGTTCTTCACGGCTGGCTAAGCCTGCCTTCTTGTAGCATGTCTTTCCTGATTCTTGATATTCATTTCACACAGAGAAACCTATAGTCTGCCATCTTAACCGATTCTTGATCATTCATTTAATTCCTTTCCTTCTATGTTCATTGTGATAGCATCTTATTTCTGTCAGTGTGATGAGAAAAGGCATTGGTTTCCACAGTAACATTTCACTGACTCCTAGTCTAGTAAGCCAACTCCACTTCACTGTATTCTAGATTCTAGGGAAGCATCTACTGATTCTCATTTTTTTTTCAAACAGCACGTTTGATCTATCTTGCTCAGCTCAGGTAGTAACACCTAACCATAGATTACTGCCCAGTTACCACAGAGTCCTGCAACACCCCCCCACCAGGTAACCACAAACCCTACTGCAATTCCACCCCACCTGAGGGCTGAATGCAGAGTAATGAGCACCTCCCCCAGGGAGTGACCTCCACCACACTGTAACTTCAGCCTACCACTTGAGGACTACACATTGAGTCCAGCACACCTCACGGTCACAACCGCAACCACCCCTCTCTGCCTGAGGACTTCTTAGAGCCCTGTACATCTACCCCAGGATGCATTGCCCACTTCCACTGCAGCACCAGTTCCTGAAACTTAAGAACCACCTGTGGAAACCTGTGAGCCTGCCACAAATTTCTCATATCTACAGCAAAGGCATGATAATGTTATGGAAGGTTTGCTCCTATGTTTGGAAGCTATGCTTAGTCGTAGCTGAGCTAGGACTACTCTGATACCTCCTCACATATTGCTACTGAGTGGCCACAAGACTGGGCCACATGCACCATTCACTTGGGCTAAAGTCTGACAGGTTAGAGTATCAGAGATCAAATACTTGCTCAGCACAGGTCAGATAGATGTCCCTTCTAAGAACAGCCTTACTACAGATGTCTAGGTTCCATGGCCAAAACACAACATGAATAATAATGATAATATAGCCCTCCAAAAATTACTAGTGCAATAATTGAATGAAACAAAAGCAAACATTTCAATACATGAAAATAGATTTTCTTAAGAAAAATCAAACTAAAATAAAGTTTGATATGAAGATTTCAGTAGATCAAAGAAAAGCCTCATTAGAAAGCCTCGCCAATATAATGGATCAAATAGGGGAGTGAGTATCAGGGCTTAAGACAGGGTAGAGGAATTGGATCTCTGATTTAAAGAAAATAATAAACCTTTAAGAATTGCATGAACAGAAACATGCAGGAATTCTAGGACACTATATAAAGAGAAGAGACTAAACCTGTAAATAATGGGTTTCAAAGAAACCCATGTCAAAGGCACAGAAAATATTTTCAACAAAATCATAGAATAAGAAATTTCAGGTCTAAGAAAAGAGATGTTAAGATGCAAGAGGCAAACAGCACTCCAAATAGTCAAGACCAGAAAAGAAATCTCCACTATCATATAATAGCCAAACCACTCAATATGTAGAAACAAAGGAAGGCTATTGAAAACTTTAAAACAAAAAACAAGTCACATATATAGTCAGGCCCATCAGTATAACAGATGATTTCCAATGGAGACTTTAAAAGGCAAAACATCTCTCAACAAATACAGGGAAAAAAAATGAAAGAATTCCTGGAATCTTATCTGACCACAATGGATCAATAGCAATAGAAACCAGAAAATATACACATGGAGATTGAATGTACACTCTTAAATGATGAATAAAAACTGAAGAAATAAAGCAATAATTGAAATAAAACTAAAACACGACATACCAAAACCTTTGGGATGCAATGATGGCAGTCCAGAGAGGAACATTTATAGGAAATAGGAAAAGTGTAGCATTTCTTCTCAGATGACCCTGGTTTGTGCCAAGTAGATAAACAGAACCAAAACAGGTAAACTAGCTGGCACATATCTAACGTACTTTAGCCTATCAAACAAAAATACATTGGAATATACCTAGCAAAGGACATGCAAGACCCACACAATGAAAACTTTCACCAAGAAACTTAAACCAACTGAAGGCAATGGAAAATGGAAATGTTCCACAAAAGCTCATGGATTGTTAGGGTTATTATTGTGAAAATGGCCATTCTGCTAGAAAAAAAAAATAGCTCTATAGGTTCAATGCAGTCCCCATCAAAATTGTAGTAGGTCTTCACAGATATTGAAAAATGATACTAAATTTCATATGTGAACAGGAAACATCCAGGATAGCCCAAACTATCCTGAATAAGAAGAACACTGAAGAAATCTCCCCATCCAGATTTCAGGTTATACTACAGAGCCACAGTAATAAAAAGAGCATAATACTGGAATAAAAGCAGACATATTAGTTAATGGAATAGAATTTAGTACCCAGATATAGGTCTATACTCCTGTGACCATTTGATTTTTGATAGAGAATGTAGAGGTTATTTTGTATTATATATACAATGTGTACATACAGTGTAATATAGTATATATTATTTGTATTTTGATAAATATTTTCCTGAAGACAAAAGGCAAAGCTAATGCCACTAGAGGTCAGGCAAATAATGACACATATCCTTTAATCCCTGTTTAGGAGACAGAGTCAGATGGATCTCTATGAGTTCAAGGCCACCCTGAGCTACTAAGACCAGTATAGAAACAAATTCAGGTGGTGGTGGCTCACACCTTTCAATCCCAGTCCTAAAGAGTCACACGCCTTTAATCCCAGCACTAGAGGGAATATATAGTGGGAGAAGAGAGAGACTTAGTCTTAGTATGTGGTCACCCAGCCTTGGTACTAGAGGTAAGACTTCTCTAGTGGCTTGGCTGATTTGCTTTTCTGGTTTTCAGGTTGAACCCCAGTATCTGACTGGGTTTTTATTATTCATGCTACAAGAGAAGCTAAAAATAAACACTGGAGAAAAGACAACATCTCCAACAAATGGCATTGATCAGACTGGATGGACACATGTAGAGGAATGAAATTAGATCCTTATCTTTGATAAACTCAACTGCAGATAGATGAAGGACTTTGTGTAAGACCTGACACCCCGACTCTGCGAGAATAGAAAGTAGGGGAATATGCTTAAATTCATTGGCACAGGAAAAGACTCTCTGACTAGGACTCAGATAGTGCAGACTTGGAATCAACAATCAAAAATGTGACCTTATGAACCTAAAAAGTGGCTTATGATAAAGGGTACCATCAGTCAGATAAGGAGGCTTCCTGTAGAATGGGAGCAAATACATTTGGCACAGTGTTATTGTCTAGAATACACAAAGAACTAATGAAACTGAAGACCGAAAGCAAACAACCCAATTTTAAAAATGGGGCATGGACCTAAAACAGAGTTCCTATAAGAAGATACACAAATGTCTGAGAATCATTTTTTAAATCGTCAGTATCCTTAGTTATCAGGAAATGCAAATTAAAACTACTTTGGGATTTTATATTACCCCGGTCAATGTGATTAAAAAGAAAACAAATAATGACAAGTGCTGGCATGGATGTGGGAAAAGGAAGCACTCAGTTGCCGTTGAAGAGAGTGCAGTGTAGTGCAACCATTATGGAAATCAGTATGGAGATGCCTTAATAGCTAGAAATAAATTTACCATAAGATCCAGCTATACTATTCTTGGGCATGTGTCCAAGTGATTCTATATTGTACAAAGGAATACATTAATAGCTAAGAAATAGAAACAGCTTAGATGTCTGTCACCTGAGGAGTAAATGAGGGAAATGTGGTCCATTTGTTCACTGGAATATTATCCAGCTGTTAATAAAAATGCAAAACTGAAGATGAAAAAATTCTATCCAGTTGCAGGTATGTGTTACCTCTTTTTAAGTTGTTGGTCAGTGGGGTCTCATAGACATAGACACTCCCAATGTTATAGGCTGTTGTCATTACTCTTGGTTAACCTTCATGACTTGATGGTAAGACCCTCTTACTGAAGACACCACTTACTTCAGTCATGAAATACGAAGAAATCAAGCTGGTACTCATTTGGAAGCTCTGTTCCTATTGGCTAGCTTTCATAATGCTGGAAGGTGCTATTCATGCTACTAGAGAAGAAAATACCCTAAACTCATCATGAGTTTGGCCCAGCTATAAGCCCTGTGAGCTACAGTAATACTGACCTGATAGGACATGCCCACGGGAACAATGGTGGCATGAATGTTTAGGAGTAACCATCCATGTTGGTATCTAAAGTCTGCTTGTTCATCAAGATGCAACTCATACATGGTCCTGTTAATTGAACCAAGAACCCATGGCTGCAGATAACCTTCTGTTAATATTCTCCAAAATATTCTCTTCAAATGCTTGTCTTTAAACCCTCACAAGAGAAGCTCTTTTTACAGTCTGTGGAGATGAACACAGAGCCCTGCGCTAGTCAGCATGCAGAGAATAAGAGCTGCAGTGTGCTCAGCTCTACGCGGATCATCTGTATCACAGCTCCTCCTCCCAAGCTTTAGTGATCATGAAGAGGGGAGCAGAAACATTGTCAGGGGTAGTGGATGTCCTCAGTGAAATGGTTGGCCCTGAAAACATTCATATAAGTAACATTATACAGATTGAGCAGCATGTATATCACACATACACATATGCATATATATGTGTGTGTGCAACAACAATTAGTGAAAACACAGGCCATGAATTTGAAGCATATAGCACAGAGGGGCATATGGGAGGGTTTGGAGGGGGTAAAGGAGAAATCATGTAATTATAATCTCAAAAGTAAAAGAACACAAAGTTGGGAGAAAATAATCGTGGGGGAATAGGGAAGGCATTTGGAGGGCACAGAATGGGGTGTGAATTTGACCTAAACACATTACATGTGTGCATTCAGTTCCCAATCTCTTAAATTTACTTTACGATTTTCTCTTACTCCTGTCCTTGCTTGTTTGTTTTTACTGGGATAAAGCTTTAGTGATTTTTTTTTAACTTTTTTTGTGGGGGTAGGGGGTAAAGAATAGAGTGGGTATTGATACTGGAGTTTAAACTATGGTTTAGTTTGTCTGTCTTGATCTCTTATTTATAGAACAGTAATTCACAATTCTGTTGCCAAATGGAGTGACTGAGGAATGAGTTTCAGAGCCACTATGAAGCAGATTTAAATTCACACTCTCACTCTGTATGTGACTTTGAGAAATGTTTCCTCTGTGTGGAGTTGTTCTCACCATTTGGAAAGAAATGCTCAAATGATTACCGCTCTTAGTAAACATGGACTAGCACCCTGTCTGACACATACGCACTCAGACGTGGTCCTAATGCATCAATCTAATCATGTATAAGTTCCTAGACTCACCCCCTTGGGGTCCCCTCTCCTGGTGTAAAATTATACCTCACATTTTCTCCCTTAGAGGCTGGCATCTTGCTCTGTAGTCCTTATTGGTTATTCAGTATGCTGAGCGTATGTTTTCTCACCTTATTTATCTGTACTTGTTTTTGGTTTCCTCCTTCCTGCCTTCTGGGTTCCTCCATTGCTCTCTGCTTTGGTGGGAAATGCCTCCTGCATTGGAAGACTGAACTCCTATTCCCCAAAGGGCTGTTGACTTGTCATGTTTGACCTTGGGTTTTCATTTACTCTATACTGCCAAGAACTGACTATGATTTTGTCTCTGATGCTTTCTGCAACATCTCATTTATTTTCTCACAGTTAAAAAGGCATTTCCATTTTGCAAACACGGGAATGAAGGTCAAAGGTATTAAAACCTATGCAGGAAGTGGCCTTAGGGGTGTGATTTTTCTGGAGCCCCAGGGTGTGTTTTCACTTGCTCTGTCCTCGCAGTTAGGAGGATCAGGATCAGTGGAGTGTATAGACTGTGGGGGATGATATAAATGAGATGCCACCACGAGCACAGAATTTTCTTCTCTTCTCCCTCGGTCACCATCATTTCACAGCCTGCTGGGTGTGAGGTGTGCGCAGGGCTGGGGATCCAGTTTGCTCCCTGCCTCCCTCCATTCTCTCCACGTCCCCCCTGTGACATTTCTGCAGACCCTTTCCCCAGGGATCTCCTACATCATGTGCCCTCCCAATCGAGGAACTGCCCTATCCGTGCGTTTCCTGGTTTTACCAACAATTTCAACCAATTTCTATCTTAGTCAATGTGTTTAAACTGCAGGCGGGAAGCCCCATGCTTCTTCTCCGTGTTTCTGAAGCTTGTGATGAAGTGGTGCCATTGGGATCTGTGAGGGGTAATGAGACAGATTGTGGGGCGGCTGCCATTTTCACCTTCAAAGGCTGTAAAACTGGCTTAGTCCAAGTGTTTCACTGTTAGAAGGGAGTCTAGTATCATAGTTTGGACAAAACCCTGATTTTTATTGCCAAAAAGTATAAGATAAAGATGGAGGTGGATATGAATAATTCAAGGTAATGTTTAAACACTGAGGATATTTCACCTTCTCTGGAATTAGAGATGCAAGCTTGTACAGAGCTAGGGAGGAATCTGAAATGTTTATGTTACTAGAGTGTAAAAAACATTGTCCAGTTGTTTATCTAATCTTTCATTGGGCTTGATTCTTAAAACAAGTTTAGATTTGAAGGAGCCTGGGAAAAATAATGTGATCCAGGCCATAACTTGATGCCCCACCAGAAAGAAGATGGATTTTTTTCACCCCGTTTGAGACATTTCCCGGCAGACAGATGTGTTTGCCTTCCTCTGGAGGTGTCCACCCACAAATCACTGTCAGGACTCCGCTGCTGCCTTCGACACTGGCTCCCACAAAACTCGCCACCCGTGGAGCCCTTGTTTCTGTTGGGGCTGAGCATTTGGTTGTGGCACCCACTCACTATGGCAAACTCAGTGAGTTATCCAGTAAAAGTTTGGTTCTCAAAGGTTTACATCACCTAAAGCAGAAACTTTTTTTAGAATCCATAACATCCAGATGCTTGGGAGAAGAAACAAGAGGTGTATACTGGGTTTTGCTCTATTTTCTGACATTTTGAGGGAAATGAAAAGTAAAACTGATCTTGGTTTCCAGCGCTCCCTCCTCACCTCTCATGTGTAATCCATTCACGGTCCCCGCAAGTCAGTAAGTGATGATTGCAGGCCAAGCTTTCTTCTCAGACTTGGGACATAGCATCTCGTAAAACAGACAAAGGTAACTTATGTTACCTTATGTAACTCACAGTTAAAGCCTTATGTAACTCACAATCTTCCAGGGAACAGTAAATATTAAGCATAAGTAACCTGTACCAACATAGTGTGTTGGAAGCTAAAATGATCAGTGTTATAGGAAAAGAGAATTGTGTCTAGAAATGGGCTTTACCAGTGGGGTGGCCAGAGTAGGCTGTGCTTAGATGATGTCTTTTCGTCAGAGCTTTTGAAAAAGTTTAGGGATTTGCTCATGCAGTAACCAGTGAGATAAGTATTCTGGGAAAAGAGAATGGCCGTCACAGCAACCATAGGGTGGAAATGTGCCTAGTGTGGTACAGTGACAGCAAGGAAGCCAGCACGACAGTGCGGTTAGAGGTGTGCCGAGAGGGATCGGGTTGTCCACAGTCTTTGGTAGACACTGTTTTCCCCTCTGGGTGAAATCAGCAAGCTATTCTACCAGAGGAATAACATGGTCACCATTTAAAGAGTCCAGTTTGAGGGTTCCTCATAGAACTCATTTAGTAGTTCTCTGTTTGGTTAATAGATAATGGTAGATCCTACTACAGTGGTAGTGGGGAGGTGAGATGGTCAAATTCTGAATCCAACAGACTTAATGCTATAACCAAGAGAAAGCCTTAGATGGCTTCAGACTGCTGGAAAGATGGAGCTAAGATGGCAAGGGAGAGAAAATCAAGAGTCACATTTGGGATGGGGCTGGGTCTGAGATGCTATTGGAGTTTATTGTCCCTAATTGTATCAGGCTCTTATTTCCTGCCCGGCACTGTCCTTGCCCAAGTCTGACTACTAAGTGAGATGTTTTCTTGAATAGCTAGTTAGCTCAGCAGTTCACTTTCCTGAAGGACAGGCCAGGAGCTGGTGTTCTCACTTTCAGACACTTGCTAGCCTCCCTCCTTCTGCTCCCACCTCAGCACACATGAGAGTCGCGGGCTTTGATTAGAAAAAATTGGCAATCTATCACAAAGATGGTAATGGTGATGTATTTCCTATGTCTTGTTCATCATTCCGAACCAGGCAGTTCCATAATTACTCCATAATTAACTCATTTAATCTTTACAGTTTCCTCATGAATTGGCTATGGTTATCGTCTGCCTCTTACAAACAAGGAAACTGAGGCAGAGCAAGACTAAGCTACTAGTTCCTTTTAAAATACAATAATGGTAGAACTGGGATGAAATTTTTGACAGGGGGCTCGGTTCTGAAGAAGCTGGAGAATTTTCAGAGCTAATTGTTAGAGAGGTTGTTTTTAACATGGTGTAAGAATTTGCAAGAGTGAATAAGTTGCATTTGGGAAAATAATACAGAATACAGAGCCCAGCCACCATCTTTGGCTTTGCTGACCTGCATGCCATTGAGCTGCGTTCTGCTCACAGACTTGGAAACGTGTGGAAGGACAGTCTCCAGTGATGACATCTCTTGAGACTTTCTTTTTTCAACTTTCCACACATTTCCTTTAAGTCAACAAAAACATATTATTCTTTGAGGACTCTCCAGTTGACTTGCACAATGGCTGTATTAACTTTTCCCCCAGCAACACTGAGGAAGGGTTTCTCTTCCTCCACATCCTCTCAAACATTAATTATCGGGTTTCTTGATGACAACCATTCTGATTGGGGTGAGGTGGTATCTCAAAGTAATTTTCCTTACACTTCTCCAATGGCTAGGGATAGAAGCCACTTTAAAAAATAGCTGTTAGCCATTTGTGTTTCTTCTTTTTTAACTGTATTGTTTTCATTAACCCACTTGTTTATTGACAGTATCATTTCCTTGGTATTTACTTTCCTTAATTTTTTGTAAATTCTGACTATTGATCCCCTCTATGAACTATGGTTGGCAAAGCTTTTCTCCCATCCTGTGGCTGTATGCCCTGCTGTTAGCTTCCTTTGCTGTGCAGAAACTTTACATTTCCTGTGGTCCCATCCATTGGTCTGTGGGGCTGGCTCCTGCACTATTGGAATTTTATTCAGAAACTTCTGTCCTATGCCAGTGTCTCAAGAAACACTTCCTAGGTTTTCCTCGAGCTATTTTAGCATTTCAGGTTTTAATTTAAGGCCTTTGATCTATTTTTGAATTAATTTTTGTACAAAATTAAAGTTATGAACCCAATTTCATTCTTTGGCACTGTTGTAATAAGTGCGGGTTGTGTTCCCAGCACCTGAGAGGAGCGCGGCCGTTTGTTCCCAGCGCCTGGCTCCCGGCTGTGGCTGCTAGCTTATGCCTGAAATAACCACACGAAAACTGTATTCATTTAAATTACTGCCTAGCCCATTATTACTAGCTTCTTCTTGGCTAACCCTCACATCTTAAACTAACCCATTCCTAATAGTCTGTGTGTCATCATGAGGTGGTGACTTATCGGAAGATTCTAACCTGCATCCATCTTGGGCCGGAGCATCATGGCATCTTGCACACTTCCTTTCTTCCCCAGCCTTCTGTTCTGTCTACTCCGCCAACCTAAGGGCTGTGTCCTATCCTACAGGCCAGGCAATCCTTTATTCAACCAATGAGAGCAACCCAAAATACAGAAGAACCCTCCTACACCATTTCCCCTTTTTCTGTTTAAACAAAAAAGAAAGGCTTTCATTTTAACATAGTAAAATTACATATAACAAAACAGTTATCAAGCAAGAATTACAGTTACCATATTTATATCTATTTTATCTTTTATCATAACTAAGGAAATCAATAATTATAGCTATTCATTCTTCAATTCCATCAAAGACTCCAGAAGGATATAATATTACCTAAATAAACAAGAAGTAAGCAACTTACAAAACTCTGCAAATGACAGAGACATCTTGCTGCCTGTATAGTCACCCAAAGTTCCTCTGTATCATTGGGGCATCCATCTTCAGCCTACAGGCCCATAGCGTCCAGCAGACATTTCCATGAAGCAGGAAAATTCAAAGACAGTTCAGTCACTTTCTTTTGTGTCCTGCAGAATGTCTCGCATACTCTTTCATGAATCAGGAACCCTGAAGGATCATCTCACCTTTAGGCAAGTTCAGCAGTCATCTTTCTGCGGGTTCTTTGTGTCTATTTAAGCAGTTCAGGCAAGAGCAGTTTCTTGCCCAAATGGCTAGCAAACTCCATAAGTAGCCTCTTCCTCAGGAAGTAGCTTGGTACTGTTAGGAGCAGATGTGTCTCATTGTCATGAAAAGCCCTAAGTTATTAAAACATTAAATGCCATGTTCTGTGTCTTTGAAAGATATGAAGAATGCTTATCTAAAATATATCTATGTATATCTAGAAAATCTAACTAACATGACTACAAATTTGACTATTATTGATGATTATTCATTAACAACCTATATTTCCTAATTATACATTACATTTTTAAATGAACTACACAATCGCAATACCTTAATCAAGATCAGAAATATATATATATATATACACATATAACAAAATTGACTTTAAGCAAAAGCCATATTCATGCAAAATATTCATATCTATATCATCTCACCCTTTAAATGTAAAAAAAAGCATTTATAAACAATATTTGGGAATATGGACGTAGTTATTTCTCTTCAAACTGCTTCCTGCTGTATGGGGGCGCTGTTAATTAGGTCTTTCATGGTATAACCTGTGTGCTAGGTACATCTCAGTCGGCAGTTGAGTGAAGTAATTTTCTGCAGGTGTTCACAGTGACCTTTCAGGAGGGCATGGTCTATCATACCAAATTGGTATAGAAGAAATCCACAGGTTCTCATCCTCTATGAAAACAAAAGACTAACCTCTTTCCAAAAGCATCACATCCTTAGACCTAAATTATGAAGCAATAACACCTTTGTAATATCCATGCTGGTTTAGCTTGGCAGCCCATATAATGAGATGTCTCTTTGTACTTCTGTACAGTCAAAAAATTTAAAGAAAACACAATAAAGTACATAATCCAGACATTCTGTGAATTTTCCATGTTTGCTTGGCTTATTTTTATTTTCTTTTAATCTATAACTATCTATAGTCTGTCTGTTTAAAGACTTTACCTTTTTTTAAGCATTAACTTTATGACTTTTTTAATATTTTTTTCTTTCTCCCAAGCCTACGTATGTCTATCTAACAGTATGAGCCATTTAGACGTCTTTTGTGTCTGAATGTGCCCTATTGTGTATCTGTAATTCTTTACTATACAGGAGCATTTTTCAAAATGTTAAGCACATCTTAAAAACTTAAGTTGTGTTATATAGGAGAAATGTGGTACAGCCTGTTTCCTGCCCAGTCTAAACCTTAAGGGTGCTGTTGTTATGATAATTACAGTCGTGCCTGAGATTAGCAAGCACAGTTCAGCATGGCCTTGGAGTCAGTTGTGCCTCTGAGCTGTGCAGTTCCAGGCACACAGCACACAGGGAGTCCACATTGTCATCAAGCAAGCAAGTCCTAACATTTTAGTCAGAAAACCCCATTCAAAGGCTCTGTCTCCTGCAGACTGGTGGCACAGACTGTATTTCAAAACCACCAGTTTCTAGTAGACCTGATCCCACCACCTAAGGCAGGAAGAGCTGAGCCACGGTCTCAGCTACTTTTTTTCCCATCCCGAGTGGGCACACAAACATCCAGTACCAGAAAAGACATCGAAATGCTTTATAGCCAGAGTTTGTACTAGTGGCAGAACCCAGGAAGCCCCGTTTTAAAACCGCAGCAGCTTTTTATCTGTTGCTTTGCTGAGTCAGGAAATATCTCTTAAAGGAGCTATGGCACGCCATCCACAAACAGGAAAAGACTGTGTTAAATTATCTCTCCTTTTTAAGCCCTCTCAGGTTTTCAAGTGGATTTAGCTGGCCACGTTGGAGTGCCAAACTATTGTAATAGGCACCTAGATACCCACTTTTTCCAGCACCATTTATTGAATACCACTCTTTCCCAATATATGTTTATACCTCCTTCGTCAAAAATTAAGAGGGTATAACTTTGTTGTTGAATTTTCATGCTCGTTCTTTTTTGTTGATCTACCTGTCTGTGTTTATGCTCATACAGTGTGTCATGCATACTACTATGGCCGTGTAGTGAAGGCTGAGGTTGGGTATTATAATACCTCTAGCAGCATTCTTACTCTTTAAGAGTACTTTAGCTATCTACAGTCTTTTATGGTTCCATATGAATTATCGAGATTCCTCAAAAGAATTAAAAATAGAACAACCATCTGTTGTAAATAGGGGGGAGAGGGGTGCGTGTTGTTTGTTCCCTGCACCCAGCTTCCAAGCCCCCAGCCGCTGGCCCGCTCAGCGGCTGGCTGTCTGCACCCGAAATAACCACATGACAAACTGGATTCATTTAAACTCTGCCCGGCTTATTATCACTAGCCTTTCCCCGGCTAGCTCTCATAATTAAACTAACCCATTATAAAAGTCTGTAAGTCACCACGTGGTGACTTACCGGAAAGGTCTAACCTGCATCCATCTGCGATGGTGGTTTGGGGCTTCTGCGCCCTTCCTTCTTCTCCTCTCAGAACTTCCATTCTGTCTACTCCGCCCACCTAAGGGTTGACCTAACTATAAGCCAGGCAGGTCTTTATTTAACCAATCAAAGCACAGAAATACAGGTGGACCCTCCCACACCATATGACCCAATTATTTAACTATTGAGCATATATATCCAGAGAACTCCATAACCTGATACAGAGATATTTGTCCCTCCAGGTTTATTGTTGCTTTATTTACTGTAGCAAGGAAATGGAATCAATCTAGTGTCTATCAACGGAGGATTGCAGAAGGGCAGTCTGGTAATACATAATATGAAATAGTTATCAACTCTAGTGAAAAATTAAATCACAAAGGTCACAAGAAAGTGGGTAGACTTAGAAACTAAAATATTAAATAAGGTCACCCACCCGCCTCAGGAAAAAACTTCATGGCTCCCAGGCAAAACAGATAACAAGCAAATGTACACAGGGTACAGTGTAGCCTGTAGGAAGGAGAACAGTATAAACACATGTATACACGGGCACAGTGTAGCCTGTAGGAAGGAGAATAGTACAAACACATGCACACATGGATACAGTGTAGCCTGTAGGAAGAAGAACAGCATAAACACATGTACACACCAATACAGTGTAGCCTGTAGGAAGGAGAACATTATAAACACATGTACACACCGATACAGTGTAGCCTGTAGGAAGGAGAACAGTATAAACACATGCACACGGGCACAGTGTAGCCTGTAGGAAGGAGAACAGTATAAACACATGCACACGGGCACAGTATAGTCTGTAGGAAGGAGAACAGTATAAACACATGTATACACGGACACAGTGTAGTCTGTAGGAAGGAGAACAGTATAAACACATGTACACATGGATACAGTGTAGCCTGTAGGAAGGAGAACAGTATAAACACATGTACACATGGATACANCTGTAGGAAGGAGAACAGTATAAACACATGTACACATGGATACAGTGTAGCCTGTAGGAAGGAGAACAGTATAAACACATGTACACATGGATACAGTGTAGCCTGTAGGAAGGAGAACAGTATAAACACATGCACACGGGCACAGTGTAGCCTGTAGGAAGGAGAACAACAAAGGGTCACTGTTAGGTGATGAGAAAGGCTGAATGCAGATAATGGATAATGTGATTCATAAAGAGTTTATAAAGATAATTCTTCTAGTTTTAACTCTGTTGTGGATTTTTCAGGTTTTGTGGTGGATAAGTGCGTAAGAGTGTTTTTGGTAGTAAAAAGTGTAAAATCTAATGTGAGGTTGACTGTGACGGCACACACCTTGAGAGGCAGAGACAGGCAGATCACCATTAATTTGAGGCCATCTTGGTCGACATAATAAGTTCCAGGCCAACCAGGGCTACAGTGACACCCTGTCACAGAACACAAGAATCAAAAAATAAAACAAGCAAAGAAAAAGCAAATCAACCGTGGAGCCCTACAGGGTCAGAATGGGTGTTCTAACTTACGAAAGTTCACTGAGGTCTGGCTAGTTTCATTGTGTGCTGTTTTTCTTTTATTTATTTGCAGGTTCTTTTAAACAAAGTTTTAATTATGAAAAAAGAAATTATTAAGCACCGACTCTTTGCATAAGAGAGAGAATTCAACTACCTTGCTCTGTGTCTTTATTTTCCTATGGAATGAATGGTCTTTTTTATTGGTCATATACGCTGTGAAACCGAAAATGAAAAGGATCATATATGTGGACATACTCCTTTCTACCATTTTTAAAAAGGTTCTTCAGGTTTCCAAATCTTTTAGAGATGTGGTACAATCTAAATGATTCTTTGTTAAGCATTATTTCTCAGAGTACCGGTAAGTGGTTGCCACCAAATCCTTCATTAATAATCCCTTTCTTTTCCAGAAGGACTTGCCAACACCCATAAAGTATTCACTGGGAGAATTAAAGTCATATAAAAATAATTGGTGTTTGCTTCCTTCGAGGCATACATTTAAATGCTTTACTCTACTTCTCTGTTCCTTGGCTGCCTCCTATGTTTAGTAACACTAGGTCAGCAGACTTCCTCTTTCAAGGTTCATCTGCTGGCCAGTTCAGTTTCCCATGAGAAAGCAAGCTCACCACTGTTTTCACTCTCGTCTTAATGCTTCCTCCATTCATTCCACAGGCTCGCATGGGCTTGTGTTTCCCAGTCATAGGAGCACTGCTGGAAAATAGAAAGTGACCAATGCAATTGCACCCCACTGATGACCGCCACCACTACCTCCACCACCACCGCCACCGCCACCATCCTCATTGCCCTTTTAAAATCCCTGCTGTGATCTCAGAAAGAGTGGTTGTTTGACAGTGGAATATTAGTAATTTCCTCTTAAATGGAATGTGATTTATTTTTAATACTTTGTTGATAATATTTTTCATTGGCCACCAGGTCTGGCTGTCAGTGTTCCACCACTGGTCTACATGGCCCACCAACTTTTGCCTGTGTGGCTCTTAGAAAGTCACATATAATCCTCTCTGGCCTCATTGGCCTCCTGGCCTCACGGCCTCATGGCTTGCTGTTTAATGTGCAGCTGGCTAGAACGGAAACGACTGACATCAGCTGGGGCTAATGCCGAAAATAATGGCTAACACTTACTGGTGGGCTTCTGCTGTACTGAACACTATGATAAATCCATTACAAGTCTTAATTTAACCATCATCTCAGAAAGGAAATGTTGTATTTTCCGAATGAAAAAGGCTACATATAGTGGTTAACATCTGTCATCCCAGCTCTTGGGAAGCTGAAGCTATAGGATCACGTGTTCAAGGCTAGCCTGAGATACATATTAAAACCCTGAATCAAAGCTCACATACATACATATGTGCAAACATGCATATATACATACATGCACACATACATACATATGTTATACACACATATAGATCCATGTATGTATATACATATGTGCATGCATAATACAACATCCAAATGTACATGTGCCTGTATATATTCATATATATATGATTGTGTATATACATGCATATGTACATATTTATGTGTATACATACATACAGGAAAGCAAGGCCCAGGTTCACAGCATAGCCTCACTAGACATCATGCCTTCTTTGAGAATGTCTCTTGCTACAGCTGATGGTCTAACTTTCCATCCTGTGTATATCTCCCTGTTCTACGAAACATGCCATTGTTTAATGGCATTCAGATCACTAGGTAGTGCAGTTGCCTTGGAATGAGTCCTGGGTGTTTGTTCTGTTCCTTCATTGTGTGTGACAGACAGTGATGCAATGTTCTTCTCCGGAGAGCCCTCTTGTCTCTTTACTTCACCTGCTTGTAAGTCCGGGCCCCGGCTGAATTCTTAATTACATAAACATCTCCTTGACTCTGCCATTATTACGGAAACAATAGAGTCTGATCAAGATTGGGGCTTTTCATTGGGTTGTGAAAAGAAGCCTAAGATGAAGAATGGTTGCTAGGATCCCCTTCTGCAGGAGGAAGGCATGAGAAACATCAGCCCTTGTTCTGTGTAGTGTCTAGGCATGGCGGGGTTCTGCTGCCCTCTCCGGGTTTTCAGAAATGAGTATTACAGAACTGTTGGCTTCCGTTCTCACACAACTGCAGCTACAACGTCCGCTTGCGCGTGTGGACTGTGAGAGAGCACGGTCTCTAAGGGGGGGGGAATGCTTGAAATGGAAATGTCTTGTAGTGATGCCTCTTTCCACTGTACACTGAATTTACTTAAGATATCAAAATGAAATGGGTATCACACTATTTCCATTTTGAACAAAAAAAATACTCAACTTATCAGTATAGAAAGATACAGTGAAAAGACAGTAGATCATGCGTGACGTGGCAGAGTGAATGCTCTGGCCACTGATCAGCCGGACATTAGCTTTCTCCTCTCCCCCACCTTTCACAGTGACTGGCATTGCTTTTGTAATGGCATCTGGATGTTCTAACAGCCTTGCTAACACGTGTGAAAACATTGTGATTGGAGATGTTAATGAAATAGTGAGGAGCGTTTTAAAGTTTCCATGTTTATGTTCTTACTGGGTGTGTGTCTCTGTAAGTACTGCAGGTTAAGAACTTAATGTGTTAGAAAAACAGATGTAATGCACACAAATTCGAGAGCTCTCGTTTCCTCGGGCCAGCAGAACTTCAAGTCCCCGAGCGATGAGTTTATGGTCCCTTCTCGCTGTGTCAGGGCTGTGCCTAGCCTGGCTTCTCCCCTGAATTTCATGGATCAGAATTGATTAACAGTATATAGAAGTTGTCAACCATGCCCCTACATACAGTAGGGCATGTAATGTACCAGTACAGTGTAAAGATAATTTTGCCAACAATTAATCGGGGGAATTCACTTTATGAAGCCCTGTTTACAGACTGACATCTGGAGAAATTCTTAGCCTGGATCCCTTCCAATCTATAGGATTTATGGACTGTGCTTGCTTTTTTTGTAAATAAGGCTTCTTATTTTTTTCTTCTTGGTACACTCTGTTTACACAATCATCAATGGATGGAAATAGCTGTGTTCCTGCAATTTCTTAATGCTTTCCATCAAGTAGGCCTGTATTCTAACCAGTGGTCCAGCTACACCACTCGGGCACCTAATGTTATTAAAGTTGTGGAAATATCTTAATGCCAGGAGCACCCTGCTCTCTTAAATCCAGACGCTGGCTGGAGCCCTTATACCCCGAGGGACTGAGTGTTCAGCCTTTATGGGGGTTTTAAAACTTGTTGAGACACATGCTAGACCTCTTAAAATGCAGTAGGCTCCCTTTTACTCACACACTGGCCTCTGCTGGGAGGTGTGAAGTGGAAATATTTTTGAGCTTTGGGTACATGCATAGTCTTGACTGTGTTTTAAGTTCTCACTGTGTGGGGGGATCAAAGTTGGCTATTAAGCAACAGAATGGAGCTGCACACATTCCACAGGCTTTATATTGGGCACACTCACCAGTGACCTTCACGTGCCTCTCTATGGCTTACCATGATCCTCTCCATTGCTGATGGCTGGGCTATTTCCAATGTGATCGGTGAGGTCTCTACAATCACAGGAAAAAGCAAAGTTGTAGAGACGTTCGCAGGGAGCAGAGAAGTAAACTATGTCGTGGAAGTGGAAACCCAGGACTGTACAGAAAGACATTCTGTTTCTGCCTTGTTGAGTTTTAAATCTGTACAGTGGTGCCAAGTTACTGTTTCCACATTATACATGGTAGTCGGTCCAGTGAGAATGGAGACAAGAGGTTGGCCTCTGTCCGCCAGTTACAGCATCAGTCTTCACATGATAGGACATGGCTGCACTCCTAGCACCTACGAGACTGAGGCAGGAGGATTGGGAGTTTGAGGCTAACCTGGGTAACATAGTGAGAGCCTATCTCAAAAATAAAAAGCAGAAAGAGCAGGAGCCATGTTATATGACAGTAACTGACTAAGCGTGTATGGTGGACAGGAATATATTTGTCCACTCTCATGTCCACCATACATGCTTAGTTTGTTTTCTTTTTAATAAAACATAAAATAAAGAGAGGAGAAGAAAAGAATATTCAGTGTGACATTACACTACCGCCGGCCGTAGTGGATCTCCTCTGGCGATGACTCCCTAGTGACTGGCAGGCCAGCAGATATGCTGCATCAAGACCTGGATGCAGGGACTCACACCTGGGTCGGAAGAGGTGGCTTAGATCAGGATATTGCAAGATGTCCTTGTGTACCCCATCACTTCACACCGTTGAAATACTTTTGTTTCTTTGTGAAATTTTCCATTTAATATTTTTAGATTGCAGTTGAGCCTGTACAACTGAAACAATTTCATGTGTACCCATGGACGGAGTCACTACTGTCCATGAGGCATGTGTGAACTTGTAGAAAGAGAGGAGAGCGAGATGGGGAGAGGAAAAGGGAGGAGGAGTAAGTGAGGGAAAGGGGGTCAGTTTCTGAAGTGAGCGGCCACACAGAGGGTCCCTGGGGCACTTCATATTTACGGGTGCGGTTCTCAGAAAGACACCTGATCACCACGCCTCACATGAAGTAGAATACTTTGAAGTAGAGTTTGAATGTTAACCGCAAAAGGAACCTCAACTTGCCTCGTCAAGACTCTTAGAGAAAAGTGTCTGGGCTGTATTTTCCAGGTTTCTGCTATTTCAACTTTTGGTGGCGAGCTTTACCTGGCAGGTGAAGAGACCTGGGCCTGTGATCATCTTCTCAAGCACACGAGAAGGAAGGGATGATTGTCACCTCTCGTTATGATCCGGAAGTCTGTAAATGCTCCCATCCTTCCACTTTCCTGATTGTTGTTCGGACTGACAAATGCAGGTGAATCAGTCCTGGAAAAGGGGTGAGCTTTCTGAAAGCTCTGGTGTCATCAGCCACTCTCTCTGAGCTTCTTCCTTGGTGTTTCCTAAGTGAAGTTGCTTAAACTTCAAACCAGAGTTCTCTGACTCCACAAAAGTATCATGAGAAAATTAATAAAACGGTTGACAGTGCCATGTGCTGAAGAGATTGCTAGACAGGTGTGGCCGCCAGGAGTGTGCTCAGTCTCTCACGACTGCTGCCTGTTCCAGGCCCCACAGGTCCACCACAGTGATGAGCGCCTTCCTATGTGCCTTTAGCACTGCGCTCTGCCTCTTCCCCTTCTGTGGCCTCTCCCCTCACTGCCTATGTGGTTTCACTTTTAAGAGCGGATGAAATACTCAGAGGCCGTATTAATACAGTGAGTTTATGAACGAATTCCCCCTTAGTATTTCCACTGGCTCCTCGTAAGAAGAACCCTACACCAGCCCCAGCACAAAGGCAGATAGGCTGGGCCATCAGGATTTACTGGAGGGGAATCAGGTGCTAGAAGTAGGTGGATGAAAGAGAAAGACCACAGTTTGGCCATGAGTGCAATGAGGGAGCCAGCTGCCTGGGTCACCATACAGCAGTATAGCTGACCAATAGACCTCAAAACATCAAGGCCACCAAAACAAAACAAAAAAAGCCTGGAAGACTGTCACAACTAAGGGGAGCCAAGAAGACAGACCACCAAAGCCATTGGTATTTTGGGTATTATCCTGTAGCAGAACGTGGACATCATACATATAGAAATGACGGAAATCTTTAAAAAGCATAGACCTTTGTCAATGACAATATGCCAGCATTATGTCATTAATATAAAGCCATATCACACTAAAGAAAGATGTGGGGGATCACAAAAGATGTATGGGAGCTCTGGACAACCCCCTGAATCCTTCTATACAGTTAAAACGTGAAAAAAAAGCAAGTCCGTTAAAAGAGCAGAAGTTGCGGCTGTGTACACAAGAGCATTTTTTTTTGCAGAAGAGCAATGATTCTTTGAGACTGCTATGGTAACTAGGAGAAGTGCTGGTGGTGATACTGTATGATAAGGCATCTGGCAGTGTCCTAAGTGCCTCTAGCAGTTCTGGGAATTAGGGCATGCCGAGCATGCTTCCATTAGCCTTGTTAGGTCAGGAATGGCAAACTATTGCCTGTGGGCCAACCCTGGGCCATCACCTGCTTTAGAAAATAAAGCTTTGTTGGAACACAGCCAGCACACCATCACATGTACACATGGAACATGGCCGCTTGGCCACAGCCGTGGCAGTGGAGACCAGACAGTCTGTAGAGGCCAAATAGGACTTGCTAATCTGCCCAAGCTCCTGGTTTAGGCTGAGTGCAAAGTAAAACGTGAGGCAGGCTAGTTGGGTCACCATGATGCACTGGGTTGGAATCAGGTGTTAGGAGGGGATACATCAGGAAGAAGCAAGAGAGGTGGAGGGTGGGGCTTGAGTCAGGAAAGCCTCCAGCTGCCTGGAACCTGAACACACGCACAGATACATAGACACACACACAGAGTCGGCCGTGATGAAGTCTTTGTATCATGGAAGTGAACAGATGGAGACCTTTGCTTTTGCCTGCCCCAGCCAGCTAGCCTGCTCACCTTGCATTCTGAGTTTGGGTTCTAGTACTCTAGATGGTCTCCATGTTTGTTTCTTCCCAGCCTTCTGTCTTAACCTTTAAAAGCTGTCAACTGTGTAACAGCACCCAGCAGAGAAAGTCTGAGCTCGATTTATTGCTGCCCTGCCCCCACCTGTGTAATTCTCCTGCCGATGACAGGTGTTCTTGGTAAGAAAGAAGTCTGTCCATCTTAGTTTGCTTTGAAGATAGAAACAGATTTGAAAATCAGTTGGAATCCCAGAAAAAGTCCTAGTGTTCCTTTCTAATGCTTGGGTAATTCCTAGTCGTTGAAAATTTTGCTGAAACATTCTCTTTAATTTTCTGAGTAGAAGAGGGTTTCTACATGCATTTATTCAAGTAGGACCAGTTTACAAAAAGTGTAATTAATCAGATACAGAATTTGATGGACAGTTCAGCGTGAATGGGACTTGTTTTTCCAACATCATCGATGCAGTTTTTTTTTCTGAATTATTTTAAGCTGCTTGCTTACAACTCAAAAGCATGTGTCATTTTTGAAATTTTATATATAAGTTTAGGTTTCTAGACTGGATCAGAAATTCTTTAAAGCAAATAGCTTAATTATAATAGAACTCTGTAATGTAATGACTACTTAGAACATTATTCTATTCTGAAAATATACCCAGAGTTCTCCCTTCACATGCCAGAGTTCCTCAGTAGTCCATCTTGTTAAAGATCCCAGCAGAAAGTAGAAGTGGGTCTCCCGTAGCTATGGAAGGAGCAACGGAAGCAAAACTTGGATGTCTGCATTGGTGGGAAAAGATTTTCTGGACACTGGTGGCAACTTGGAAGTCTTATCTATGTGAAAAGGGTGTGGATAAAATGGGAGAAGCCTGTGTTGTTGCCAACTGTTGGGGTCTTAGATAACTGAGATTCTGGTGTGTTCTGGAGTTCTCTTATTAATAACCCCAATTCTAAACATCCCATGAATTATGGTAGACCATGTCTTGTAGAAATCACCGCTTACATCATGGCCAGACACTATCTTCTGTTGCCTGAAACTGAGAAAAAAATTGTTGAAAATACGTATAGCAATTGACAAGGGACTTTGCAAATATTGACTCTCATTCCCAAGAATAAGAGTTGGCATTCTTTTTCCTTTCTTTTTCTTTTTTTTTTTTTTGTAATTCTTTTTACACATTTCAAGTTCTGATTTTTTAAAGTATTTAAGCCAGAAGTGGTAGTTTAGCCCCAGAGCTTGGGTGGCAGAGGCAGATCTCTGAGTTCAAGGCCAGCCTGGTCTACAAAGCAAGTTCCAGGACAGCAAGGACTACATGGAGAAAATCTGTCCTGAAAAACAGAACAAAGCAAAAAAGCATTTTTAAAGTACTGGTTCTGAGAGGAAACTGTCTCAGAAGTGTTGCTGCATCAGAGCCAGGCTGCAGGCTGTAGAGACCTGTGTGACCTCTGGCAAATGCCATCATCTCTCAGTTTCCCCTAGTGTAAGACTTTCCAGCAGGGTTGACAGTCTACTATGATGTCAAGGAAGGATGCAAGAAATGTCGAAATCATCCCTTAAAGAGCAGAACTTAGGAATTCAGTCTTGTTATTGCCTGTCTGCTCCATCCAGCCCACTCAGAGTCTTGTACACAGGGTTTAGAATGAAAGGGTTTGTCTGCTCAGCCTATAGCAGAGTCCAACCCCAGGCCTCTCGGTGGCAGAGGCTGACATTCTTGCTGCTCAGTCTTCCTGGTATCCCACGCCCTGTTCTCTATGCCTTAGGGCCCAGCCTTGGGTTGTCATTGCTTCTAGGCCAGTCATAACTGTGTCTTACCTTCTGATCGTTATCCTTCCCTGGCCCTGAGTACAGCTCTCAGATCCATCACTTCATTGAGCCTGGGTATAGAAAACCAAGGCTAAAAGGCAAATACAGATGACTTACAGTATGTGGAGAGTCCATCCTGATAAGTCCGTGAAATGGATTTTGAATTTATGTCTTACGAAAATGTCATAAACGGACCATGCATTTAAGCTACCTGACCTCCCAAGACTCATAGCTCAGTCATGTGGTCCATTCGAGTCCCCCAAGATGATGTGGTTGGCTGGAATCCGAAGCTCACTGCCTCTGACTGGTATCAAGGCAGGATGATGCTGTGTTCCCTAATCTGGACAGAGCACAGAACTCAAAATTCTCCATCGGGCTGGAAAGGTGGCTCAGCAAGTGAAGACACTTGTTGCCAAGCCTGGCAACATAGATGCAACCCTTGGGAGAGGAGAGGACCAACTTGTATGATTTGTGCCCTAACTTTCACAAGCTACACATCCTGACACACACTGCAACCCCCACACACATATAGTACATAGGTTTGTTTTGGATTTTTTTGGTGTTTTTTGTTTGTTTGTTTGCTTTTCAAGACGGGTTTCTCTGCATCTTTGGCTGCCCTGGAACTCACTCTATAGTCCAGGCTAGCCTTGAACTCACAGAGACACCCCCCTGTCTCTGCCTCTCAAGTTCTGGGATTAGAGGCATGCACCATCACCTCCTGGCTTAGGTTTGTAATTTTTAAAATCTATATCCAGTTTCTACCGAATATTCATGGTTCCACACCATCCTAAGTTGATGTGTCTTCATTTGTAAGCTCCTTCTGGTTCAGCTCCATTCCAGATTTCCTTTAGTCAAGAAAGTAGCAAGTGGCCTGGGTAATTTGGGGGAAGAGATGATGGAAGAGGAACGACCAGATTCCTACTGCTGTAGTCACACTGGTGAAATGAGGGCAGGAACCCTTTTCAGCAGGGTTGTTGGATGCTGGAGTGAGTAGGCATGTTGCTGATGCCCAGCAAAGTGCCCAGTGCCCAGGACTCTTGCGCTCCCATCCTCCTTCAGCTCCTTGCCTGGTTTCAGGTCAGGAATCCCCAGTTCCTGCTGAATCTGCCAGTTTGTTGGCTCCTGTCACACGGGCTGTTTGTGTTTGCATGATTCCATCCAGCTGTGGGTTTTCTTCCCTTTCGCCTTTTATGGGATGGGCTCTGAGCCAAGGGTACTTCATCTGGCGTCCATGGGACCCGGGCTTCACTTCCATGGATGAGCTTCAGAGGCTCTGTTAGTTTGGAAGTTTTATGTTTTATTTCTCTCTTTTTATTGCTTACTTTTAATATCTTAACAAATATATACATCATCCCCTAGCAAAATTCTCACCAAATATAATCATCTATCTTTAGCAGATTTGAGTTTAAATATGGTATGGGTTGGTCTGGGATCCTGAGTTTTTAACCAGCTCCCAAGGTGTTTCTTCTGGTGCTGCTAAGATGGTCTCACTTAGACCAGTGACACCAGGAGGGCCTCTGACTTTATATATTTTAGGCCCATTAGCTTTACTGAGCCTGCCCTTTCCTATAGTAAGTTATCTGGTCCTCAGAACTGGCCACCCCATACTGGAATTCCTATCATGAAAGGTATTTCCATGCCCCAGCAGCCGAATCTCTATCTTGACCTCTGTGTGTCCATCTCCATTAGCCATGGGTGAGTGGTTGCATACCAAGGTGATTGCCATTCCTTTTAGCAGCCAACCATGGAGCCCCTTATTCTAACAGATGAGTGGCCAGTCTGACTTCAGAATTCCATCTTGAAGACTTGGTATTTATAATTACCAGTATCAGTTAGTTTTTTAATAAAATGGGACCCAAGGAAAGAAGGTTGGACAAACCATCTGGCTACATGGAGGTACAAATGGCCTGTATTGCCATTTGTAGAGCTTGTGACTGGTCAGCCCCTACCATGTATCTAGGCAGGAAATGGAAGTTCTGAGGGATCAAGAGGAGATATACATAGTCACTGCCCATTACAGCCTCAGGAGGGCAGAGCCCTGGATACAGAAGAAATTGTGTTGGTCGTTGTTTTTCTGTAGCCATTGACTTTCCCTTTGGTGCCCATGTGACAAAGAGCTAGGTATGTATGCTCATATGTAATCTTGCCTCATAGTGAGTCAGCCAGAAGCCAGGTGGGCAGTAATTCATCCATGGGAGCTTGCTGCTCCTGTGCACACAGTAGATACTGCACAGTTCTCTGTCTTCTGGACGGGATGGCTCTGCCCCACTTCTAGAGTTGGCTTGTATGTGAAGGTAGCTTCATGACTGTGTATCAGTCCTGGTTCCTTTCTCTTCCTACCTTGTCAATGATTTGTGAGTCTACAGTGGAAACTTGACCTTCTGCCTCTCTCTGTGGGGACAGTGTCTCTGAAACAGAGAGAAAGAATACCGCTTCAGTCTGCTTTTCCCTGTCATTGGTCTGGGCAGTGCTGCCCACCATTGCCACCTGCCTTTCTTTCTTCACCTTAGTTAGAGGGGGGTGAACAGGGGAACACAGAGGCTGTTCCATAGATTTCTTCAAATGACTGAGTCCCGCAGACCCACGTGACCTTGGTGATTCACAGTATCTCATGAGACCTTCATTTTCCTGTCTTGTAAATGAGAATAGCATCTACTCATGGTAATGGGGTACCAGGATTAACTGAGATAATATATAGGGAGCTTTAAGTACCCAGAAAAGTACACAATAACAGTTGTTGTCATGAGTCCACTGTAAAAAGAGACGAGAACTGAGCCTGGTTCTCCTTACAGGTAGGGCTTGCTATTTGCAGACAGAGCTGGGCCAGCTCAGCCCCACCCACTGACGGATAATCCCAGTGCTCCCAGGGAGCCCCTCATTTTATGAACTTGGAAACCTTTCTCTCCAGTTTCCCTCACCAATTTATTTCTTAGTGAAGATGTAGGGGTGTGGGTGGCAAGGTACATTTTCCTTCAGAGCTGCATTTTGCCTCTGCCCCCTCTTCTAAAGTGATGTGAAGGTAAGCTCTTCTCACTGTCTTTTCTCGAAATGTCATGAGCGTCATAAAACTTCTCACACATAAAACCAAACTTAAGTATCAGGGCTTTGGACTCAGTGTGTGAGAGGACTCAGGAAAAAGAAATCACACTTCATTAAGAAGAAGAAAGGCTTTGGAAAAATCTGTGCGAAATGCAGCATGCTAACTCACTTCCAGGAAGCAATTGCAAAATAGACCAGGTTGCTGACAGCGTCAGGAAGCTCACACATGGATTTGAGGTTCCCATACAAGATTTTGATGGTTACAGTGAAGCGGACTTTGAAACACAGTTCATCCTAGACTGTCTTTTTTGTTGGAATGTTCCACAAGGCAGTTCCCTGACTTTTCTGTCGCGTTCTGAAGTGCGGTTGTTTGTCCTATAAGGTGCAGGATTCAGGTAGAAAACCAAGTCTAGAGAAGGCCCCCATAGTCATAGAGCAGCAGTAGCCTTCCTCTGCACAGGAGGGTGTGCTCTTTCTCTCCCAGTGTGTTTTCTGTGCATCTCATCATTTCTGATGGCCTGTATCTTCTGCAGAGGGGTTGTTATGCTGCGGGTATTGTATTTGATTTAGGTTTGCCCTTTCTGACCAGACAAGGAAATTCGAAGGATGGTGCTGTTGTCCGTGCTGCCAAGCTCCAATCTCACGACCATGTCTTCAATATCAATTTGACTAAAACAAGGTTTAGGATAATGTTTTCGGTTCTCTCTTTTGACGATCTCTGTCATGTCTCTCGTTGTGTGTAGTGTGCTTGTAAGTGTGGTCACCCTGGGAAGGCAGCTTTCTTCAGCGATTGCTTACAATACTGTTAACGCTTTTCACATAGGTGGCTGCACTCCAATCCCAGAGTCAGACCTCGATGAAAGATTACTAGAAGAGTCTGCAGAGCTGTTTACCAACCACAAGCACCTCATCGCAGAGACCCCTGTGCCTGGTGAGACTCTCTGGTCTACTTCTGACATATTGGAGTGTTTTGAAAAACGACTTGTTTTCTAACGTCTTCATCTTGGTGCGGATGACTGGGCAGTTTTTCCATTTCTGTCGGTATTCAAACCTACCCCTCTTTGTTTCTTCTTCCCAGAAGTTACAGCCCTCCAGGGAGTTTTGGAAGAGTCGGAGTCAAGCTAACTAGATGGAAGGAAGACGCCCTTTCTGAGGCTGACCCCGTATGGACATTGTGCTCCTACCCTGGTGCTGTGCCAAGCTCACCCCTGGACGTGACTGCGTGGAGACGGGGTCGGAGCTTTTGTTTGTGCTAGGAGGGCTTGGACTATCACAGAGCGGTCATCCAAAAGACAAGATTTGTCTTTTCTTCCCAGGAACACTGTTGCTGCCTTTAGTCATGAGTGCTTGTAGACAGAGGGTCTAGCAAGATGTCAGAGTTTGGGGACAGGCTTTAAAATGCAGGGATCCAGATGGAAAATAATTTGATAGCCCATTTTTTCACAGAACTCTTATGTAGTAAATGTATCAAGTTTAATAAAGCATATAATTGTCAAACACTAACTTGGACATAATTTATAACAAAGGTTATGAATATGATTTTTCTGTATTTTTTTAGAGAGACTGAAAAGTTTGCTACTCCCCAGTAAGACTTGGGTGTGCTTATTTAATAAGTAGAAGAAGCGCTTGGAGCTGTCACTGCATTTGCTCTATTGAGCTAGCGTGGATAGGGTGATTTCCTAGTGGGCCTGAATGCACTTTAAGGAAGCCAGTACACTAACATCCTCTTTTAATCACCCTCTGAGTGATGCCTTCCACAAATCCAGGGAATAGAGGGAGATAGGGAGTCACACTTAATTATTATTAAAATAGAAAATAGAATATATATATATATATATATATATATATATATATATGTAATTACAAGGCTTTTTACTTACTTTGGGTTTTGCCTAAGTAGGATTCAGATGTAATACTGATTAGTTTAACATGCCCATGTTAGTTTTGGATACCTCTCAACCAAATCTCAGGGGAAAGTGGCTCATAGGTTTTTTTTTGTTGTTGTTGTTGTTTTTGTTTTTTTACTTAATATGTGAAGCAGAAAAAATGTAAAAGATGCCTCCTTTGTTATTTACAGTATCCTTTTCTAGGAGACACAACAGAAAATGTAAGAGCCTGAATTGCCTAGCACACACGAGGGGGCAGCTTCTAGCTTGTGGCTTCATCTAGCATAGGGCCTGGAACAAAGATGTCGTTCGTGGTCTAGTGTGTGTCCCAGCACTCTGACCAGTGGGAACACGTGAGCGTCTGTGTGTTCTCTTTTCCTCTCTCCTGCCTTTTCTGATAGTACCTCACCACATAAACCAAGTTCACCTTAAACTCACAATCCCTCTGTCTCTACCTCCTGAGCACTGGGGTAACCACTCCAGCCTTGCAAATGTGTCTCAGGATTGTGGCATTTTTTATGTTTGGTTCCCATTGCTGTCTCTGTACCATGTGTGTGAGTGTCCCTGTGCATATCCCTGTTCTTTCTCTTCCAGTCTTCGTCTTTCCCATCATACCTGGCCTGTTTGTTTGCTGTGAACATATGTGCACACACAGTGTGCATATGAGGGCACGTATGCCTGTGTGCACATGTGCAGGATCCAGAAGGGAACATGGGATGCCTTCCTTTGTCACGCTCTGCCTTTGAAACCTGGTCTTTCATTTTCTGGACTAGAAACCAGAAAGGCCCAGCGATCCTGTTATCTCTGCTTCCTCTTAGAGCTGTGGTTCTGTAACCCCATTTGTGAGGCTGTCTGAGGTCTGGAATCCAGGCCTCACGACTGTGGAGGAAGGACTCACTGATGAGCTGTCTCTTCAACCCCTATGTATGTGTTTCTAATTAGCATTCTTCAGCACAGTTTCCATCTTGACTTTCTCTGTTCACTTGCCTTGACTCATCTTTCTTGTCTTGCACCCATCTCCTACTTCCCAATACCTACTTCCTGGTCTGGCATTTGTGGAAGTGGGGAGGACTGGGTTTTGTTTTGGATCTGGATTCACGAGAGGGCATTTTCACTTTGTAAGTCAAACTGGTCTGGAACTCACTGTGTAGCTCTAGGCTGTTCTTGAACTCTCTATTAGTAGAGAATATAACTCAGTATGTTCAGTCCTGGGGACTGTGGGCTCCCATCCATGGTGTGGTGGTTTGAATGTAATTAGCTCCCATAAGCTCATAGGGAGTGACACTCTTAGGAGGTGTGGCCTTGTTGAACTGGGTGTTGTCTTATTGGAGGAAGTGTATCACTGGGGTGGGCTTTGAGGTCTCCTGTGCTCAAGCTATGCCTAGTTCAGCTCATTTCCTATTGCCTGAGGGTCGAAGATGCAGAATTCTCAGCTCCTTTCCCAGCACCATGTCTGCCTGCATGCCATCATATCCCACCATGATGATAATGGACTGAACCTATGAATTGTAAGCCACCCAATGCAATGTTTTCCTTTATAAGAGTTGCGATGGTTGTGGTGTCTCTTCAGAGCAATAGATACCCTAACAAGACACATGTGTTCCTGGCCAGATTTATAGGCCCTGAAATAATTCCCTCCTAAAGAGAAGGCCTTCCATCCAGTCAGAAAGTGATTGCCTCCCCGAATCTTTGTGCCGTTATTGCACAAAGAATGCATGGTGATTCTTGCCCCACTATCATTATCGCAGCTCCCAGGGTGCACCTGGGTAGGACTGATGACAGAGATTCTGCTCCCTGTTTCCATTTGATTGGTTTCTGCACTGGCATTCACTGTCCCTATCTATCTCCTGCTTTGGGATCAATTTGTTCTTGCTTTCCTTTGTCGTGGAGTCCTTGTCAGGTTGCTTATTTAAGATCTCTCTGGATTTTTTTCCATGATATTTATTGAGCTCTACATTTTTCT
>JAQHUG010000150.1:2623092-2634990 GCA_028555095.1 Dicrostonyx torquatus
TCTTGAGATTATTTTTTAGATCATTTTCTTCTGGTTCATTCATAGTTGGTTGTTCAGGTCTTACTTTTGTATGGTCTTTAGGTTTTACTGGTGTTGTGTTGCTCTTTGTGGTGTAGCATGTGATCTTACCTTTTCTACTCATCTTTTCCTCTAATAGGTGTGGTTGGGGCTGTCTGAGATTCTGTTGAATAATCTTCTAGGTGCCAGTGAATCCAAAGCTAAGATGGTTTTCCTTGTGGTACAGTCAGTGTCACAGTTCTAGTTACCCCATTGGTTATTCCTGTTCCTTGAGTTAGCTAAGTGTTCCTGTGCTTTGGTCTTCTCCCTTGGAGTTTGCTGTCTCAAGCCTACTTTGGCCTAGGCTGCTGGCTTTGATCTGTTTCTGTAAATCTTGGTCTGGATCTCCTCTTGCAGATGTCCCTGGCTTGGAGTTAGACCTGTTCCAGTGGCAATCACTGACTCTGGATCTGGTTGCTGGTTCAATCCTGATTCACTCGTGTTCCAGGACTGAGTTTGCTCCTGGCTTCTGCTCCTAGTGGAGCTTGTTCTCTCTGTGTCTTAGATAACTGACTCAGTCCCACTCCGGTTCTGGTGGAGGTTGCAGACTCTGAATCAGGTCATTGGCTCAATCCTGGTCTGCCAATGTCCCAGGACTGGGTTGGCTCCCAGGGCTGGATTTGCTCCTGGCTTCTGCTCCAGGTAGAGGTTGTTTCCATTGGCTCTCTCTGTCCTAGTCTACTTCTGTGGAATTTGTTGCCCAAGGTGGAGTTCCTTGCCTCAGGGCAACTTTGGCTTAGGTTACTGGCTTTGACCTGTATATGTAAATCCTAGTCTAGATTCCCTCCTGTAGAAGTCCCTGGGTTGCAGTTGGACCTGGAAAGGTTTCTGGTTCTGGTCTACTGCCTGGGAGGTTCTAGGCTAGGGTGTACCCGAACCCACAGAGGACCTGCTTACTTCCTCAGAGGTCTCAGACTCGTGCTGGGACCCGCAGGGGTTCCAGGTTCCTGCCTATTCCCTTTGATGTCCGAAATCAATTCCTGAACCCACAGAGGACCTGGCTCAGGCCTACTCTCTCTGAGGTGCCAGACTCGTGCCTGGCCCTGCCAAGATCTCTGGTTCCTACCTATTCCCTCGGAGGACCCAGGTTCACTCATGCCCAGGCTGACAAAGGTCCTGGCTCTGGCCTGGTTCCTAGGAGGTCCTAGACTCTCGCCCAGACCCACTGGGCTTAGGTCTACTCCCTTGAAGGTCCCAGATTCACATCCGGGCCCTCAGCAGTCTCTGTCTCACTCACTCAGAAGTTACTCCCTTGTACCTGTTCCGGTGGAGATCATTGGCTCTGCATCTGGTCACTGGGTCAATCTTGATCCGCTCACATCCCGGGACTGTATTTGCTCCTGGATTCTGCTCCTGGTAGAGCTTGTTCTCTCTGTGTCTTAGGTTCAGTCCCACTCCATTTCTGGTGGAGGTCGCAGACTCTGACCTCTCTGGGTTTTTAAATAGAGACACTGAGAATTATTCTTTTTTAGGACCTTCCCCCCCCCCCATAGATCTGGATATGTTGTGTTTTCATTATCACTTAATTCCAGTTTTTTTTAACTTCCTTCTTGATTTCTGCAGTGACCCATTCATTCCTCCATAGCGTGTTGTTTAATGTCCGTGAGTTTGTATCGTTTCTTTTCCCAGTTGATTTCTAGCTTTATTCTATAATGGTTGGATGGAATACAGGTGGCTCTTGAAATTTTCCCTTTTTCCTGAGATAGCTATGTTTTCTGATCTGTGATCTAGAGAAGGATATCCTGAGATCCTGAGAACACTGTGTGCCTCTGATGTTTGGGTAAGATATTCTATAGCTGTCTGTAAGGTTTATTTTATTTAATTCTAATTTATTTTCAAGTATTTTTTGTACAGGTGATCTGTATAATGGTGAGAATTGTGCATTGAGCTCACCCACTATTACTCTGTTGGGGTTAATCTGTGATTTCAAATCTAGCAGTGTCTTTTACAAACTTGGATGAGCCAATACTTGGCACATATATATTTAGAACTGTAATGTCCTCTAAAATGGGATGATCACCTAATCAGTATTAAATAACCCTCTTATTTCCATGTGCTTGGAATATATTTTTCTGTCCTTTCACTCCAAAGTAGTGTTTAGTCTTGGCCCTGGGGAGTAAGATGTATTTCTTGGAGGCAGTGATAGGCAAGGTTCTGTTTTCTAATCCACTCTGATATTCTGTAGTTTTTGGTAGGGAGATTAAGACCAATGATATTTGAAGTTCTTATTGGAAGATAAGTATTGCTGTCTATCATTCATTTGGTCTGTAGTATTTGGGAATGTCTTAGTCTTCTTTTTGTTAATGTATCATAGCATCTTTTAGTTCTCCCACTGCAGTCTTTTGAGTGTGTTTATCTTTCTCTTCAGACTGAACTATCCACTGCAGGGCTGGCTTGGGAGTCATGAATTCTCTTAACCTGGTTTTGTCATGGGAAGTTTTTCTTCCATGTTCAATTATGACAGACAGTTTTGCTAGGAATATTAGGCAGGGTTAGTATGTGTGCTCTTTAAGAGTTTGAAAGGTATGAGTCCAAGCCTTCCTTATTATAATGGGTCTGGCTTTGTTTTTGTTTTTTTTTTTGAGACAGGGTTTCTCTGTAACTTTGGTTCCTGACCTGGAACTAGCTCTTGTAGACCAGGCTGGCCTCAAACTCAGGGAGATCCGCCTGCCTCTGCCTCCCTGAGTGCTGAGATTAAAGGTGTGCACCACCACCGCCCAGCATGGGTCTGGCTTAGTATGTGACTTGGTCCTTGTCTTTTTACAACATTCAATATATTTCCTTTGTTCTCTGCATTTAATGGTTTGCATATAATATGATGTGAGGAGTTTTATTTTGGTCCTGTCTGTTTTGGTGTTCTGTGTGCCTCTTGTATCTGGGCTTCCTTATATTTGGGAAATTGTCTTCTATGATTTTTTTAAAAGATGTTTTCTATGTCTTCTACATGAAATATTTCTTTCATGTAGAAAGTATGCCTAGGATACATAGCTTTGTCTTTTCATGGAGTCCCAGAGTTCTTGCATGTTCCATTCATACATTTAACAAAAATACCATTGGCCTTGACTACTGTTCTAGTTTCTATATTTCATTTTCATACCCTGATATTTTCTCTTCTACCTTATACATTCTTTTGATAAGACTTTCCATTGAAATGTTTGTTTAACTCATGTAGGTTTGAATTTTCTTCAGTATATCTATTCCTTTATTAAATTCTATTTTCATATCATGGACTGCTTCCTTTTATTCAGGTGTCTGTAGCCTTCTGGAAAAATATTGGTGCTTTCTTGAGTTGACTTTTACCATACTTGTAATAATTATTTCAAATTCTATATCTAGAATTTGATTCTATTATTTTGATCAGGGTCATTCATTATGTAGTTGATAATTTTTGGAGGAAATAACTTGTCTCGGTTTTGATGTTACTTACGATTGTATACTAGGATCTGCTCATCTGGGTAGCTAGGTCACTGATGAGATTTGCTGTTGCCTTTGCTTATTAATTCGGATTGCTTCTCTTCTCTCAATGGCTGTATTTTCAGTGCTCAGGAGAAACTAGAATGTATTCCAGGTGTGGTAGCATTTCTGTCTGTTAACGTAGTGATCCAAGCACTGGGCTCGTTCTTCAGTCTGCTGCATGGGTTGAGCACTGTCTGCAGCAGCAGCCACTCTCTGGCAGGTAAACCATTTTGATAATAGAGTAGCAGGTGGCTGCAAGACAGGCACTTGTTAAATTCCAGTAAGTTTAGGGGGCTGAGGGGTTGTACTGGTACTGTGCATGTTCGTATGTTAGCATAAGTGTAGTGGTAAGGTGAGGTAAGCAATCACAGTAGTACTGGCAATAAGTGTTAGCTATTAGTTGGGAAGTCGGGGAGTGGGACATGCATGGGAGTGGGAGTAATTGAGCAAAGCGAAAAAGATAGGATGGATAGATGGGAGGTTTTGTCAACAGTAGACTTGAATAAAATAGAACCCAGATCTACCACTAGGCCTTGGGAGATGTAACAGTGACTGAAATTGGTACAGGGAAAGAGAAATGAGGAAAGATGGAGGGGGAGAGAACGGGGAGAGAGAGGATAGTGTTGGCCTGCTACAGTGCCCGCGTTTCAGTTCTTTATACCTGAGACAGCTCTAAGGGTTGGGGAGCAGAGCTGTGTGGAGACATAAAATAATGGAATCACTGGCAGATAAAGAATCAATGTGGTGGCATTGGAGAGCTGGATGTGAATATCAGAGAAAATGATCATCGTCCTGAATGTTGTTCACCTCCCCTTGGTTGGCCTGCTGTGTTGTCTCTTTGGTTATGGTCTGGACTGGAGCACGAATAATAAAAACCCAGAGACAGATATTGGGGTTCAACCTGAACATCAGAAAAGCAAACCAGTCAAACCTGTCTCATCCTGCTTTATAATCCTCTCTAGTGCAGGGATTAAAGATGTGAGCCACCACCACCTGGGTCTGTTTCTGCATTGATCTTGTACAGCCCAGAGTAGCCTTGAACTCAGAAATCCTTCTTCCTTTGTCTCCCGAATCCTAAGATTTACCTTCTGATCTTCAGGCAAGCTTTACTTATAAAACATAATAAAATGTCACTATCCTGGACTGTACTCCATGTTGAATTTTTTCAGTTCTGTCATTTTGTGGGCTCCCCGCTACCCTCGTGTTTGTCTGCTTGACTCTGTTGTCCTGTATGCTGTGGATGGCTGAGCCTAGCCTCCCTCCCTGCATTCCCACGGGGTTGTGAGCAGCTGGTGGCAGCGCTGGGTCCAAAGCCCTGTTTGGCTCCCACAGGCTTGCCTTTCCCACTGTGGGGTGCTGATGGTGGTCCCAGCATCAAACACGGGGGAGGAGCAGCTCTTCTGTGAGATCTCACTGCTGCTGATTTTGTAGGTTTCCTGGCAGGGACCTGTTATCTCAGGGTACCTAGGGAGAAACACCGCAGTGGCAGTGGTGACAGCTTTCCTTGCAGCCACAGCAGGAAGTCCTGTTCATTCGACGAGGGTTGGAGGGGCATAAGTAGAAAGCGGGCTCCTGTGATGGCAACTTCTTATTCCCAGAGGCTATTGCAAGGAGAAACAGCAGGAAGGCATGATGGTGAGTGTCTAAACAGGACCAGTAAGGAAAAGGGGAGGATCCAGGAGCCCTGTGAAACAGCCAAAGTACACTCCACTTATCAGACTTCTAACCCTAAGGTCCCTCCCATCTAGAAGGGCAAAAATTGTCACTTTCCCATTCCCTGAAGTGCTATGCATCTTCAATTGAGTTCTTTGTCTCTCTCAAGGAATGATCTCAGAAATCCCATAGACAAACACTGTTACACAGTGGTAGAGAAAGTTTCTGGGTCCAGCTCTAGCAGAGGTTTGGTGCCCGCTGGTTCCTGGAGTGAAGAAGCCATAGATGGGGTGCTGAGATATTTCCGTTCCCTTCGTTCTCAAGCTGTTGCTGGCCATTCTCACATGGACCAAACAGAATCCTGTGGCGGGAGTCTCATACAGTGCATGTTGATGGTTCTCCCCTCTCCCGGCTCTCCTCAGGTTCACTCCTACCTCCCCAAGTCCCTTCGCTTCTAAGAACAACATTAAAGACCACTGAGTCTTATTTGTGTTGCCCAAGTGCTCTTGGGTATGGAGTCTGCTCTGGAGTTTGGTTGGCCTATCAGGGATCAAATTATTAAAGAATATGGACTTTTCCTCCCCCAGAAACTAGCAGATGCCCACAGCTCCTCAGCCAGTGGTGAGAGGATGTGCCTGTCTCCCTCACTGCATTGGGAGTTTTGTCAGCTAACCTCAGGTTCTTGGCCCCATTAATACTGCCAGGTATTCTGCCTCGTGGAGTGGACCTTACATTTGTGCCACAATTGCACTGGTAGACATACCTTTGCAGGCCAGTGGTTCCTGGAGATCACGGGGTTCAGAGCTGGGTGGGAGTGATGATTCGTCTTCCCCTCCAGGTGCATAGCCCCTACAGCACTCTGAAAGCCTTCCAGGTGAGTACCGGATTGCTTGGTCCAGGCATATGATATCTTCAGCAGTGGGGTCTTAACATCGCGTGCTGAAGAGTAACCAAGAACACTGCAAATAGACTTATTTTTGTCGGGGAAGGAGTTTATGGGATCCTAGTGGCCAACAGCTTGAAAAGCAGTAATAAATTCCTAATACTGGGGTTTTCACTTGCTAGCATGTGGTGTTCACTTGGGCTATTGTCCTCCGTTATAGGGTGACTCCATTTAAACTCTTTATATCTGTATATGCATATATTTTAGAAGCTTCTACCATGAAAATTCAAAAAAAGCTCCTCAGCTCTTGTTAAAGACAACTTTTTGTGATAATCACATGTTATACTGAGATTTTTTACATTAAGAAGTACATTTTAAAAGCTATAATAAAGAATTAAATGTTTTGTGGAAATCAATATCTTAAGCCTATTAACACAATTACTAGATGTTACAACTTGGATGTTAAATGTCCCCCGAAGGCCCATTCGTGTGTCTAAGTCCTGTGATACTATTTATTGGAAGGTGGTGGAGCCTTGAAGAGGTGGAGCCTGGACAGAAGAAGTTGGCCATTCAGTCCGGGCCCTTGAAACAAACACCAATCCGTTAGCCAGTAGTTCTCAATCCCTTGGGTGGGGGAGGGATTGAATGACCCTTTCACAGGGGTCACCTAAGACTGTCAAAACCCACTGATATTTACATTAAGGTTCAGAACAGGAGCAAAACTATAGTTATGAAATAGCAACAAAAACAACTTTATAGCTGGGGGGCCCACAACATGAGGAACCGTATTAAAGAGTCACAGCGATAGGAGGGTCGAGAACCACTGCGATAGCCCCGTGTCTCCCCCTTTGCCTGCCAGCCATCCTGTTAATGGTTTCTTCTGCCAGGCTCCCGCCCAGATGCACTACCTGGACACAGAGTGCTGATGCCTCTTAACCACCTCAGATATGATGCTGTGGTGACAGAACACTGACTCATAGATTTAACTTGATAATTTTATTTTTGTATTAATCACATTAATATAGAACTCTCTGTATAATCATATACATAAATATTTATTAGATATTATATATGTGGAAAATATCCGTAAAGTTAGTGTTAAAGCATTGCATGGTATACCATATAGATAAGTATTAGTTAAAATTCTTTTTGTTTGCTTGCTTGTTTGAGACAGGTTCTCATTATGTAGCCCAGGCTGGCTTGAAATTCACTTAGTAGACTAAGTTGACCTTGAACTCACAGAGATCCCCCTGACTCTGCCTCCCATGTGCTGGGATTAAAGGTGTGCGTCATCACACCCAATTTAGTTAAAATTCTTTAAGGTAAAAAATACAGAAAAAAAAAACCTGATTTATTATTACTCTTCACATTTTATTATGATAAGTGAAAATACATTAATTCCAATCTTCCAACATTATTAAATTTAAAATGTAATTTCTAAAAAGGATCAAATAATTTGATTAGTGTCTCAAAAGGATCGATTGCTTTTTGAAGCTGGGCTTCCTAGATTTAAGCAATATGACTATTGTCCCCTGATTTCCGCCTCCTGATTTAAAGGCACAGGGAACCTTTCCTCTGTCAAACAGTGAAGCTGCGATGCCTGCAGTGCTTGCTGGTCCCGTGTTAGGAATAAAGGCCCCTGTGACTGCTGAACTGAAGTGTTCTGACGGCAGCAGTGCCATCCCATTATCTCTGTGTGCTTGTGCACGCCGGTCCTGGAGCCTTAGTTCACGGAACTGCTAACTTGATCCAGGTTTAAATCAGCCAGATAGCCTTATTATTGCTCAATCCATCAGAAAAACTTAATAGAATAGATAATATTTACGTTACTTTGTGCTTTAGGCAGTGTTTGTGTTTAGCTTCTTATGCAGTCTGCTCCTTACTTACAATTATTTGTGTATATGTCGCTATTATTGCCTCTGCTTTACAAATGACAGTATGAAGATTTTACAGACTAATTCATTAACTACCCCACCATCCATGTGAAGAAGAGCTAGTGTTTTAGTCTAATTGGATTTCAAAAGCCCAAATACACACCTACATGTAAATTTATTATTAAAATTACAACAGAGTACGTTTTCGAACCGAACCTTCTAATTCAGGACACTGCAACTTGATTTCTGGTACAGGTGCCCATTTTAAATGTCTGTCCTTTGGCAACAGCATGTCACTTTCTGTAGGAACACCATCACTGTTTAGCTGATCATGCTTGACCTAGACCTGGTCTCAGGTCTCTGCTTGACTTTTCTTTTTCATGCAAGCTTTCTGATATTTGGTAGTCAAATCTATTCATCTCTTGTTATTGGTTTCCGCCTCTAATATTGAGCTTACGATGTCTGAACGCCTTCTGCTCTCGCAGTCAGCGCGGAGGTCCTGTCCAGGCTGCTGGTCTCAGTGCCGCTTTAGACTCGATCACGTTCTTGGTGGAGCTGTGCTCAGTAATAGTTACCATAGTTACCATGAGTTTGCTTTTTCTTCTGCTTTCTTGTCCGGTGGCTTTATGTGAAATGCCTCTCGGGTTTACCCCTTCTGTGTGACCTGTTTTCTCTATGAGAGAACCACTAAATAACAGATACCACACTGCATTCAAAATTCCCACCTATGCCCTTCAGGCCTGCAGCCCAGGTGTAGGCTCTCCTTTGGGAAGACCGGCTTTCCCAGGGGCTTCTTCAGTGCTCTTGTAACGAGCCTGATGCAATTCCGCCCGGTCCTCAGGCATGACCAAACCTGCCCAGTCCTGTGGGAGCAAGCTCAGCTTGAGCATGTTTTCGTGAAACTATACCAGAGACTGGCCAGTCCTGGAGGCGTATCCTAGCCCCCAGGGTCCTGGTGTTTTGATTTCTCAGTCCCTGTAGCCACTGGCTTGTGAAAACCGGAGGTAGTTCTCAGGTGATAATACTTGAGCCACCAGGTTCAGCCAGGCTTTCTGTCTCCCTTGTTATACATCAGAAGTTGTCTTTTCTTTTCTTTCTTTTCCTGGTAGAATTGCAGTCTCCACGGACACAATTGTTCTTGGTTTTCTCTCTACAATTTAATAAATATTTATGGTATCAGCAGATCAACTTAGCTTCTAGAAGATCTAGATGCATCGTAAGAGAAACAGAAGAGAAATGATTTGGAATATTGCCTGGGATTTACCCTAGTATACTTTTGAGAAAATCCATGGTAACCACACCACTGTTTTTGTTCAAAAATTGGCCTTAAAGATAGGAGCCATTCTTTAGAATTCAGTATTTCATGATTCTGTTTCCTAAGCACTTCCGTAACTTGGTGATTTGAACATGGCGTTCCAATTTTAAGTAAAAATAAGTAAATACAACATTGAACATTGAAAAGTGAACACTTATCTAGAACCTGACTAAATAAGATACAAATTTGTACAAAGTTGAGAGTTACCACAAATACCACAAAATGTATGCAAAATATATTAACTGATACGCCTTTTACATTCTACTTTTATTTTGCACTTTAAAGATGTGAATAATTTTATGATTGCATTTCATGTGCAGTAAATTTAAAATAAGTGATTTTTTTTTTCCTGTCTGACCTTGTTAACAAGTGTTTTGAAGTGGAAGATATTTGACCTAAGTGTCTTCCTGATCTGCTACTGAGCATGCTACCATGGAGTGCTTACATTATTGTCAGACTTAAGACCGCATCTTCAAAGTGTCTGCATATTTACACAACAAGACTTTACTGTTTCTTTGTGGGGTGAGTTTTAAATAATGATGACAGCTCTTAAGAGCCAGTTGTCCTCAGAGTCCCTGCTGAAGTGATTTCACCGCAACCTGTGAGCTCAGCAAGCACAGCAAGGCACCTGAGTTTCTCAGACACGCTCCCAAGGTTCATTCTTCATTAGCTTGTTACTAGAATCGTATTCTTCTATTTGGAAACTTCCATCTCATTTTCATGAGTTAAGACTGATGTGGACAATCTGCTCGCATCCCCAGCCCTGTGGCAGACTGCTCGCAAGGGCCCCTCCTCCCACCTCACTTCCATTCCCCTGAGGTCTCCCTTGAACCTGTGCCAGACCCAGCTTTCCCCTTTGCTGTGGACCCTCACAGTCCTCAGTAGAGCATTCCTGTTCCTCTGTGCCAGCCACCTATACCAACTCTCTACCAGGGACCCCGGGGGCCACACCTGCCTGGGACTCGGGGAGATGATTTTCTTTCCTTTCTGTCCTACATTTTATTCTCTCCAGTCTTACCCTAGTTCCAGTAGTAGCAGGCTGTTTGCAGGGGTTCAGTTCCCACCCCATCTCCATTCCCTTTGGATTCTACCAAGCCTTGGTGTGGACCCAGCTTTCCTCCTTCCTGTGGATCTTCTCAGGGTCCCCTTCTAGCCCATTCCCATTCCTTTGTGTCAGCCCCCAATGCCTAGAAACACTTTCGACCCAGAGCTACTAGTGGCCAGATCTGACAAGGACCCAGGTAGGCCAGTCCCACTGTCCTTCTGTCCTCCACTATGGTCTCTCTAGTCACCCTTCTCACCCTCATCCCTGGAGCAGCCTGTGTGCTGGTTCGCCTCCTCCCAGCTCAACTCCAGCCACTGGAGACTCCAGCTCTTGCTGCTCTAGACACAGGGTCCCTGAGTCCCTTTCATCCTGTCTCTCCAGAATATTCTTTGCCTTACTGCAACCTACTTCCCACCATACTTCCCAGTCCTGGAAGATGTCTCCTTTGGTGTGGACAGGATCCTCTCAGCTCTTTCCTGAAGCCTCCTCAGCTTTCCTCCTAGCCCAGCTTCCTTCCTGTCTCTACCAACAGACCTGCGGAAGCACTCTGTACCAGGCAACCCACAGCCACTACACTTCCTTAAGATCCAAAGAGGGTAACAGAAACCAAATGAATGAAACACTCAGCCAGCAAAGACGAGAAGAAATATCAATACTTGAAATCACCTCAAGTCCAGATGCCTAGATAGCAGCACAAAAACACTATTAACAGTCAAAACAATATGCTCCCCAGAACCCAGCAACTCTACACAGTAGCCCCTGAGAAATGCAATATAGTTGAAACACAATACAAGGACCTCAAAATAGTATGTGTGTGTATATATATATATATATATATATACACACACACACACACACACACACACACACATACATATATGTATTGATTTTTCAAGACGGGTTTTCCTGTAGCTTTGGAGCCAACCAGGCTGGTCTCGAACTCACAGAGATCCACCTGCCTCTGCCTCCTGAGTGCTGGGATTAGAGGTGTGCGCCACCACTACCCGGCTTTGTATGAATATTATGAATATGTTCAAAGACCTTACAGAGGAGATGAATAAATCTCTTAATGAAGTCTGTTAACACACAGATAGTAGAAGTAATGAAAACAGTTCAGGACATGGAGGTAGAGATAGAATCGCTAAAGAAAACCCAAAGTAAGATTAAACTAGAAGTGAAAAACTTAGGAATTCAAGCAAGAACTTCATGGGTATCCCTTACCAACAGTAAAAGAGATGGAAGAGAGAATCTTGGGTGTGGAAGACAAGCTAGAATAAATAGATACATTCCTCTAAAAGCCAGAAGGGCCTGGATGGATGTTCTATAAACTGTGAGAGACCACAGATGCCAGCCTAGATTTTTATACTCAGCAAAACTATCAATCATAATACAATGAAACTAAATTTAAGCAGTATCTACCAATCCAGCTCTACATAAGGCACCAGAAAGAAGATGTCAGTCTAAAGAGATTAACCACACCCAAGAAAACACAAATAATAAATAATCCTAAAACAATAAATCAGAAGAGGGGGGAAACCCACACCATGAAGCAAAATAATAGATATCAATAAACACTGATTGTTAATAACCTCAATATTAATGGTCTCAATTCCCC
>JAQHUG010000150.1:2647288-2661592 GCA_028555095.1 Dicrostonyx torquatus
TCTGGATCAAAGGTGTGTGTCTTCCCACCTCAAAGGTCCAGACTAAAAGCGGATTCACCTACTTCAAACCAAGTAGAAAATTTCTCAAAGGTGTGTCCTTATCAATCTTGTATAAACTCAAAAATTGGGTGCAGAAAATAATTTTCAGTTTTTAAAAAGGATACCTCGTTATGAAGTCATAAAATTTGCAGGAAAATAGATGGAGCTAGAAAAAAATCATCCTGAGTGAGGTAACTCAGACACAAAAAAATAAATATAGTTTGTATTTGCTCATATGTGGATATTAGCTCTTAAGTCAGTAAGGAGCCAGTGGGAATGGGGCGTGGATCTCCGTTGGAGTGGGAAATAGTGGGAATAGACAGTTATGGTTGTACAGGGGAGGAGAAACTAGAATGGGACAATCACTTGGGGAGGGGCAGGAAAGAGGGGTGAGGGAGAGAAACAGGGAGGGACAGCTAAAACTAACAGCCTTTTGAGGAGTGGTATGAAATCCTAAAACGGTAGAAGCTTCCTAAAATGTGTTCACAACACACACACACACACACAATCCTAGTAGAATCACTGAATAATGGGAGAGACGTAGCCCCAACTGGACATCTCTCATCGCCAAGTGAAGCTTCCAGTTCTGGGAATAGGTTACAAGCCTATTTTTAAATGTGCTTCTTGAGCTATTGACCTCAGGGGTCTCATGGCAACCCCCAAAATAATCCAGGCTATTGTGAAGGCTGCTGGTTACCCTCCATAAACTGATGGTGAGGCCCTACGCAGCTCATTGGCAGTGGAGCAGTTGAGCTGGTGTCCACCTAGAACCTTCACCCCACTAACTAGTACTCATGGTCCTGGAAGTACTCTGCAGGATACCAAAGGAAAAAAACCCCATCTGCAAACCGTTTGATCATCTACAATGGTGACCTGACTGCAAGATGAGCTAGTACAATAGTAGCACAAAGCTTATGGGAGCAACCAACCGAATCTGTTTGAATGTGAGGTCTACTGTGTGAGACAGAACCCATCCCCAATACTGCTGAGACAGCCAAGAACTTGCAACTAGATAGGCCAGGGACCTAGGGGAAAACCAAATATTACTCTTCTACTAAAGGAGCACAGCAGTAAAATGGCTTCTAATGACATTGTACTACACTCATAGATCAGCCGTCATCACAGAGACTTCCTCCTGCAGTAGATGGGAGCAAAAATAGAGATGCACAGCTAGAAAATGTGCAGACTGTGCAGACCTAGCAACACTCGGTCCTAAGTGGGATGTCAATCAAGTCCTTCCCCTCTGGGCTCAGGGAACTATGTGGAAGAAGAGACAAAAGATTATAAGAGGGCGTGGAAGACACTAAGGAACTCAAGCCTTCTACACAGCAGGATTGAGAAACATACCAACTCCCAGGCCAAACGGGGTCCCAGCACTAGGAGGCAAGTTGACCCAAGCCCCATCCCTATCCCAGAAGCCATGGTAACCACTCACAAATGAAAAATTAGTTTTCTTCAATGGAGTCTCACTGGGTGAGACTCTTCTTTAAATAAATCTTAAAGCTAGACCCAGCTTTTGTGATGTTTGGGGAGGTTCTTGGTGTCATAATTCTTGGTCAGGGTTTTTATTTCTTCTTTCTTTTTCCTTTTTTTTTAAACCTTAGAGGTCCTTTGTGTATATATTATGGTTATGGGATTTCTGTGCTGGCAAATGTGTGTGTCTAAATGTGCTTCTTGAGCTTTGTCTTTCCCTCTTTCATTTCTGTTTGTTTGTTTTTGCCTTATTCTGGTTTGATTTTATTTCGCCTAATTTTATGTCAATATTAGTTTTAGATGCCTGCTTGTCTAATAAGAGACAAAAAGAATGGGTGTGGGTTTGGTTGGGTGGGAAAGTGGAGGATCTGGGAAGAAGTGAGGGAGGGGAAACCATGAGCAGAATATATTATATGAAAGAAACTCTTCTCAGCTTAGAAAGATAGCCTTATATTGGGACAAATCCGGCAAAAATCTTATGGCGATGCATACTGTACTCTCAGCATTTGGGAGGTGGAGGCAGGAATTTAAGGCCAGCCAGGATGATATGAAAGCCTATCTTGAAAAAGAAAGTTACTTTAAAACAAGTAAACAAAATAAGAACAGGACCAAACACCAACCAACCAACCAACCTTGAGACCAGTGTCTATCCTGAACACAGATGTGAAATCTCCATCATGAGATTATCAAATAGAGTCCAGCTGTATATGAAACACGACTGAGCTGGTATCCTAGCTTTCTTTGTTGCTCTGAAAAAAACACTGATGAAAAGCAACTTGGGTGAGAAAAGGGTTTAACTTCCGCGTTAGTCCCTCCCTGAGGGAAGCCATGGCAGGAACTCAAGGCAGGAACCTGGAGGCAAGAGCTGAGCAGAGACCTCGGAGGAACACTACTTACTGGCTTGCTCCCAGGATCACATCAATGACCTTTGTCTATACAACCCCGGCCTACATGCCCGTGGCTAATACTGCCCACTGTGGGCTGGACACTTGATCAGTGAGCAATTAAGAAAATACCCCAGGTCAAGCTGATAGAGGCAATTCCTCAGTTGAGATTCTGTTTTCCCAGCTATGTCTAGGTTTGAGTCCAATGGACAAAACCTATGATAGTATGATTATCCTAAATGCAAAGGTGGTTCAAATCCCAAATCAGCCAAGATAATTCATCACAACGATTGAATATAGGTGAAATAATATTATCTGAAGAGATGGATCAATACAGTTTGATGAATTGTAGTATCTAATATTGACTTAACCCCAATAAGCTAGGTGTGGTAGCATGTGGTAGCACGCAGAAAGCAGAGGCAGAAGGACTGTGAATGTGGGGACTACCTATGCTACATGGAGAGCCCTTGGGGAGACTGGATGCCCTAATTAAAAATATACCAAAACAACTAAAGAATAAGTACATTCAGAAAAATTGGAATATCAAGAATCAGTGATGTTTTCATATATTAGTACAAAAAATGAAAACAATGAATTAAACTACCTTGCCTTGCCTTTGAGACAGGGGAGAAGCAGTTACCAAGTCCCATATAAAACTCTCCCTGTGTCCAGGTGTGACCTGAGGTGGGATGAGGGAATAAACAAAGGAGCCTACTCTGGCTGGATTAAGTCCCTGTCTGGAGCCAGGTTCTAGGTCAGCATCAGACAAAGAGCAGACTAAGCACCAGCTTCAAGCTTGAGTGTGTTAAAAGCTGCAAAGGGACTAATCATGTTTGAGTCAGAGAATTAATTTTCAAGGTCAAAGAGCACTCGTCCCATAATTACTCTTCAGTCCTACTGCGGGCCATCCTTTCGTATTGTGTTAGCAGGTTTAGGTCTCCCTGTCTGCCTGCCTTTTCCCCTCCCTCTCTCCTTCCCTCCCTTCCCTCCTCCCTCCCTTCCCCATCCCTCCCTCCCTCCCTTCCTTCCTCCCTCCTTTCCCCATCCCTCCTGCCCTCCCTTCCTTCCTTTATTTCTTCATCCATCCCTTCATCTTCTAAAGTGCTGTGTTATTCTGGCAAGGATACCAGCAGGTAGGGAGATTTGGGTGGTGGAGTTGAATTTGCCACCCAGATTCTGTGTCACCTTAGTGCCTGACACTTTCTGAACCTCCCTGTGTTCCCTGTCACCTCAGGCAGGGCCTGATACATTCTGAACACTTAACATGTGAAATGGGTTCCAAGACTCTGGCTCCAGCCAGTCATGCTGACCATTCTGAGTAGAAATAAAACTTGAAGACTTTGGGTGTGATGCTCAACACCTCAGGAGATCAAACAGTGCTAATGTGCACCCCCCACCTCTCACGTACTTTAAAACTTCGTCACTAAACTGTATCAAAAGCAAAGTACTTAGAATTTGCAGACCAAACCCCCACGGTAGCATACCCTTATTTAATGTTAAAGTTACATTTCTGTGAAGTCATGTATCCAATGGAATCACCCTTAAATAAATACAATCTTTTTTACATGATCAACAAATTAAGCTCTGACAATATGCTTGCTACTGTGGTCACCTCTGAGTTTGTCTAAAACCCTTCTGTATTTTATTGCTGTGTAAATATTTAGACGACTTTAAAGGGCTAATTTCGGATCTGTGCCTTCTCCCTTGCACAGTTTATACATCCAGTCTATTTCTGCACTCTGGGTTTTCGCTTGAGTAGCACAGTGCAGCCCTCACATTGTTACTATTTACATTTTTTTTGCAATGTGCCACAGGTTTATAAAACTTTCCATTTGAATTTTTGATGTGATTAGCTGCTTTTAATTACATTCACAGCTTCCCTGCCAAGTAATGGTGAGAATGCAGAGAAATGGCCCAGTGGAGACATACGAAAAGCCAAACAGTCCTAAGGGAGACTGCTTCAAGTCCTAACTAAGTAAATCCACCTAATTTGTCCGTATACAGTGGACTCGGTTCAAACTGAAACAGAACGAGAGATAAATGGAGTGAGAAATGCAGGTACTCTAACGTGTACAAGCACTTTAAACATCAGAGCATAACTGATTATTTGGGAGGGTTGGAGTTAAAACACACACATATATTTATGTTTCACAGAAAACTGTATTCAGTGTCTTTTGACCAGACTCAGCTGGATCACTCAATTACAATGGCTGCCGCTTGTACCAGTGCCTGCTCTGCTCTCTGTTTCTCTCTCTCTGTCTCTCTCTGTCTCTGTCTCTCTCTCTCATTTCCTCCCTCTACCCCCTCTTCCCTCTCCCCTGTTCCTAGTTCTCTAATGGCCTGAGTGCTTAAGCACATTTCAAGCCTTCTGGGAGTTAGATTTATCAAGCAGCCAGACCTCCTCCAGAGAGAGACCCCTGAGCAGATCCCACAGAATGACAAGTTCAAATTCACATCTTTGATAGGCCAATGTTCCTCTACAACACCTCTTCTTCTCCAGATATTGTCCACCCTACACACTACTGGGAGATGGGGTCTCCTGCCTTCAGCAGTCTCTCATTTGTTCATCCTTCTAATCATCTGGTCATTCACCTTATAAACAGCTACCGTCCGCCACAAGCCAGGCACAATGCTTCCGGATAGGGGTATGATAGTGTGCACAGAGGAAATCTGGTCCGTGCCCTCTAAGAGCAACCACCAAGAAGTAACAGGCTTTACTCAAAGAGTGCTATGGGTAACTAACTGAAAGCTGCCTGCTCCCATAGAGAGCTGCAGAGGTCGGGGCGCCTGCTGCAAATGCAGGCCCTCCATCTTGCTGGGGTGCTGTGACTATGGCCCAAGGTACGGAGAGAGAAAATCAAGGATGTGATTGGTCCTCGGGTTAGAAGATAGGAGCAAAGGCATGTGGGTGGCCCACAGAACGGGAGGAAACCACAGGGAGGTTTGACTTAATCAAGGGAGGGAGAGAGCCTGGCCATGCTAGTCAAGATTGTGGTATGCATCTCAGGAGCAGGCCACCGCTGTGTGTTCTTCCTTCTCCCTTTACCCATCGGGGCAGCCTCAGGGTCCCTCCCCCAAGGGTGAAATGCTCTCCCTTTGGACCAGTGCCCTTTGGATCTTTGTATCTTAAGGCTCTGACATCAAGCAGAAACCATGAAGCAGAGGGATAGCTATGTAAGGGGAGGGGAGCCAGAAGTTATTGGGAGGCTTGGTTGGCTGAGCACACATGGGGCAACTTGGCCCCTTGCATGAGTCTAATTTAGAGGTTTTCCCAGCGGGTGGCCCTAACTCATCCAGGACCATTCAAGGGTGCCCTCCCTTCCAAAGGGCTGCTCCATTTTAATTTAAACCAAACCCCAGCTTTCTGTAATTTCAGATGGTAAGGAAACACTGGACGGGATGTGGAACCCTGTGGTTTGTGCAGAACTCAACCATGACTCACTCTACACTCTGGGTGCTGGTTGGGTGCTCATCGGCTTCCCCAGCTTGGGGTTTCAATGATGACGATTAATATGGGGATGCTGGGGAGGTGGGGAGCGTGGGCTTCTGGGACGTTCCAGTGAACACCGGGGGAATTGGGACCAAGAATCACAGCTGCTAATTGAGGCATAGAACAGAACAAATTCCCCCTCATCACAGAAAGTATTGTGTTTCGTGTTGAGAAAAAACGAGAAGTTTGCCTATAAATTAAGCTGGGAAATGCAGAAAAGAAATTGTTTGCTGGCCAGAGGGGTGTGCTGGGACTGTAATGAAATGTGACACAGAAGACTGGAGAAGGGAGGGGGGGCTCAGTCAGTGAGGGCGTTTTCCTTTTTAACGTGGAGGGTTGGCTCCCTCCTGGTGGCATCTCGGTACCCAACAAATGCTCCTCACATGGGCAGAACTCCTTACTCTGTGAACATCAAGTTCACAGAGAGGTGTTAGGGTCCTTTGTTACATCTGGTGAAATGAGCAACCAGCCAGGCTAGAGACACTGAGTCTGAGCAAGGAACCATCTACACAGCCCCAAGGTTGGGGCAGAGCCTAGGTCTCCAGAGTTTCTGCAGAGGGTCAGCTCACCCATTGCCTCGTCTGTCTGCCCAGCTGACCTGTTCCTCAGTGTCCTCTCTCTGGGCTTGGCGAGAACCTGTGATGGTCCTGTCTCACCGTGACCTGCTGGGCTTGGAGACTGTCTTCAGAACGGAAGCACTGCTCAACCCTAACTCTAGGCCGCATTCCTTTCCCATCCCTCCTGTGGAGTGGAGATGTGAAGGGACATCAGTTATTTATATGGGATGGCTTTAATGGATAAAACTTAGAGAGAGACCCTATGTCTACACAGCAGTGCTTTATTAAAAGGTATATACACTGGATATTCAAATGGCTGAAAACCTGGTGAGCCAATCTGTGGTTGCTCGGGGTAGATTTGGTGAGGGGTGTTCTGGAAATGCTTTTCTGGCTAAGCCTTAAGGAGGAATGTCTTTGGGTATCAGGAAAACCTTCATCTGGGGGACTGGTAGATGGGCTAACCCCTGCTAGATATTTGTGGGACCCAATTAGGTGGCCCAAACTGGGATTAGCTAGAACAAACAAGTCCTGCTAATGTAACCGGTCTGCTCTGAGGAAGCCTCTTGCCCATGTATGCGATTCCTGAAAGGGCCACTTACAAGCCCCTGGGTAAAGTGTCCTTACAAGGAATCCTCTCTCTCCACCCCTGACTGAGTTGATTAAACTGCTTTCTCTCACAGGGTAAAATACACGTGTCGTCCCTGGTTTTGCTGGAGAGCAACTCTAGACAGTCGGATTTTGTTTAGTTTCAAAAGGATTTGAAGAGATTAAAAAAGTAAAATAAAACAAAATAAACAAAAATAAACCAAAACCCTTTTAAAATCATGTGATTGTCTTTCTTCCTGAAAGGAATGAAGATCTACTTGGGGGTACATTTTAAAACCTTTCTTTCTTTCTTGTGAAAAAAAAAATCCCATTATTCTGCTGACAGATATTGAAGACTGGCTGGTCACTCAGAAATAATTATTTCCCATTATGAAATTGGTAAAGGCAACTTTTGGGTTGATTTTTTAAGGCTGGGAAAATTACTGATAAAGAAGTGAGAAAGGAGATTTTCCCGAATAAATTATGAAACCCATTTACATGTTATCTTTATGGGTTACTCGTACCTGCTCAAGATCTTAGCTTCCTCATGACCGAACAATAGAATACACAGAGTAGTCAATGTTCCTTTTTCTAGACTTTTACAAATTCTGAGGAAAATGATTTCCTTCCCTCCTGGAAACTCTCCGTGTGTAATTATCTTGGAAAATGAAGTTCTGGGGTCAGTGAGAGGGACACTTCTTGCCTCCCGATCGCACGAGTTGGAATCTGTCATTCATACCTACTTACCCAGTCCACCCTGTCAGCCCCTCCAGAACTTGCAAAAGCAGCAGCTTCCTTCAGGGCCACAAGCAACCTTTCCTCATGTTCAGACTCAACACCAGAGGTTTTGGAGGGCATCAGTAGCAGACAAAGGCTTTTTTAAAATTTATTATTATTATTTATTTACTTATTTATTTTTACCAGGTCTTTCCCTGGTCTCCAGTGGTTTTTATAAGGGACATGCTTTCCAGGGAGATCTATGAATGAAAACCTACAGGCTCCTGCTTCTTTAATTGGTCTGACTATTTGGGGAGTGGCTAAGGTTTAGTTGGGTCATGAGTTCTAGTAAACCTCATAGACATCACAGAACCAGCAGCTTCTGCCCGGGTGCTGTGTGAGGTGGGGCACGTGATCCATAGCTTAGCATGATTACACATGCCTGCAATAAGGCAACATGGGCTTTTGAACATCACATGCCCAGTCTCCCTGAATCTCCTTTTCCCTGTCTGAATCAGAGATAATAATGCTCCACTTGTGGTTGAGGTGGAGACTGAACTGAATAATTGTGAAATAGTTCATGGTAGGGATCGCAAATAGCACTTCCGGATCTTTGCCTGTGCCTGTCTGATGCTCCTAATGTCTCTCTATCAGTCTCTTACCTCAAATGGTCTCTTCTGCTCAAGGCTCTTTCGTAGAAAACAGAAAGGAACAATGCAGGGCACAATCTGAGACTCCAGTTGACACTGTTCAAGTCTTTGGCACGTGGGCTTGTAGGGTGGAACATCCATGGAGGCCAGGGCACTTCCGGGTTGGAACTTGAAATCTGCCGTTCTAAGGTAAGAGGTCTGGTTCCATAGTCGGGCTAAGAGACAACACCAAGCAGCCTTCGGCCGCGGTTATTCTTACGTGGTGGGGACGGCAAACGGTGAACTGTTCCCACGGTGACTGAGCTGGCAGCAGGAGTCCTGATGTGTGAGGGAAAGCGTGGAGCGGTGAAGCTGTCTGTTAGTGTTCTTACTGCGGCCTCTGTCAGTCCCGTCTTCTGTGAGTTACTTCCTCTTCTAAAGCATATGATGCCCAGTGCCTCCCATCTCCCTGATCTGGTCCCACCTCAGACTGCATACTTTCCACAATATAGTCACCCTTCTTGCCATGTAGGTTTTCTAGCCAGGTAACCAGTTGTTGGGCCCCCCCCCAAAAAAATTGAACTAGTTTTCATCCTTTCTGAACACACACAAGCTTTTCCCTGTCACTGTTCTCTAGACGATACTGCACAGTGACTTACACTTACATCATGTTACATATTATGGTGCTCTGGAGATGACTTAGAGTGCATGAGATTGTAATGCAAACACTGAGCCGTTGTACACGGGGCAGCTGAGCATCCTTGGAGTCCTGAAACAAACTGCCAAGGGTACTGAGGGACAGCACTTACTGGATATCTCATAGTTGCATGTGTTAGCTGAGGATTCACATGTCTGGCCTGGAATACCTTCACTTTGCCCCTCTCTGCTCAGAAACCCTGTGTGTGGACTCAAGAGAGGAAGAAAAAAAATCTGCTCTGAGCTTCCCAGGATGCCACAGTCCCCCGCTGTGCGTGGGCTCCAAAGTCAAGCTCCGTGGAATGGATGAAAGTGTGCTGAGCCAATGGAGAAGGCCCTTCGGTTTCCTCCTGGGAACGGAAAACAGAGGCCTTCTCCTGCTGTGTGGAGAAATCTCAGATATGGAAACACAGCCAAGGCAAAGTCAGTCCTGGAAAGAGGCATGTCAGGGCCTCACACCGAGTCCTGCCTTCCAGACCTCAGAACCAGCCTTGTTCATATAGCTGCAGCCACGCCATGTTGTGAGCCAACCCAGTGCCCTTCCAATAAGTGGCCTCCATGACTGCTTTAAGCAGCCCGTGTGGTATTTCTGTTGTTTCTCTCTGGACAAGCCCTGTGTGCTTTGACTGACTTCCTGGAATTGAGTTCTTCCAGTCACGCCTGAGAATCCAACTGTAGGAGTCAGTAAGGCTTTTTTCTTTGAAGTATCCTCTTCAAAGAATAACATTCAGGAAATAAGTAGGAAATTAAATTCATTGCAAGATTATAGATCTGTATGCACTGTTCGGGGTCTAAAGGTTCAATGGATAAGTATGGGCAGTTAAGGTAAAGACACTTTATTTTTTAAAGGGCAACAGCACTGGTAATTGAATTTTAGTTCATTGCAGACAGAGTTCAAGTCAACATACGCATGACAAGAAATCTGACAGAAATTAATGCTGATTATTGGGCCTCTGTTTCAGAGTATGACCTGAGTAGGGTCACAGATGGTACCCAAAAGGCCTGTAAGATTGTAACAGTAATTTTGAAAGCCATGGAGATGTCATCTTCACCTTAGAGCTCTGCATTCAGAGAGAAATCTATCCAGAGTGATGGAACACCAGATAGGAAAGTCAGAGCCCTAACTGGGGGCAGAGAGGGAAAAGCAAGTCATTCCCCTACTGACTTAAAGCAGGGGAGAAAGATAGTTCTTGATTTAAAAACAAAGAAAGAGGCACCCATGAGAGATTGGGATGAAGTCGACTGCACAACAGAATGACAGAATTGTCCCCTTCCAGGAACTTTTGATTGTGTTCATGCACATGCGTGTTTGCATGCGTGCGCGCGTGCATGCATGTGTGTGTGTGTGTGTGTGTGTGTGTGTGTGTGTTTGGTCGATAAGGCCTTCTGAATACCAGTTTGCCTGTATTCCATATCCTGTAACTTTTGATACTAGCACTGAAAGGAAGCCCGAGGTTCCAGCTGATTTCTTCTTGTGTGACCCTCCAGTTCCTTTGTGTTATGACCAGGGACTGAGACCTCGGTGAGGTGGCTTTTTTTTGTTTGTTTATTTTTTTAAAAGAATGTATGGAGTTTTTTCCTTTAATGATCATTACGTCATCATATTTTGTAGATAGCCTGTAAACGCTTACATATGTTTGATCTACGGGAACCACCAGTGGTTTGTTCAGGTGAGATAAAACATTTCATGATTGCATTGAGCTTTTTAATATTGCTTTGTTTTTCTAATTACTCTTTGCATATTACTATTTACAAAAAAATCAAAACATGGTTTCCTTTCTCTCCTTTGTCTTATTTAATATTTTTATTTCATTAACATTTTGTGATATTGTTATTATACTTTAATATTAAATATTTCAACTTGATATTGTATTGTTGTCTTCTGTTTAATTCTTCTAGTAATTTCATTTTAAATATATATGTTTTAACTATCAGTGTAGAGATTATTTTTCCTTATCTTGATCTCTTTCAACAGGAGATTTGTATTTTCCATTACAGAAAATTTCAACCCTACAGAGAGGAAGAAAATGGTGACTGTCATCATCATGCATCAAGTGTGGCCAATTCACACAATTTTGATTATTTTACAACAAAGATGTTATAAAATTTTGGAGAATTGGTAGAACTGGTTTTCTTTTGGGTTTGTAGGTAGAAATGAAAGAAATTGATGTCAAAGCTAAAAGTATCCTCTTTATTTTGTACTTCTAGCTGTCCATAATTTCTCAGCAAATCCTCCGGAGAACCGGGTCATGTCTAATAGTCTGTAAGGTTTGCATCTGACGCCAACTTTCTTCTTATTTGTTGTCTTTTCTTCTATCCATATTGCCCTCTTTTGGATTTGAGATTTAATTTTTTTTCCCTAAAAGATGTCCTTCCCTCATTCCATCACTTCTGGGCTAACGGTTCTCAGTGAACAGCATTTCCTGTGAAGAAAGGTCCAGTTCAAAACAGTTTTTGCCTCTTAATGCTGGGACCACTATGTTTCAACTTTATTTCTGAAGGGAAGTCAGGTGCTTTTCTTTGGGGATTTTAATAATTTCTTCATCCAGGGAGCTGTTTGTGATGCACAGAGGCAAAAACGATGTTTGCAGAAAAACGTAGAGCCAACATACCTGACTTGCAGGCGCGTGTGAGCCACCCAAGAGCCGACCGAATTGATGACTAAATTGAAAGGCTTTGTCAGCTCCTTTCTGCTTCTTTCTGAAAGAACTGAATAACTCAATGCCTTTCTGCCTTGTTTTTCTTTCTTTCTTTTTTTTTCAGATTTAACTTTTGTGTATGTACCTATGTTTTGTCTGCATGTATGTATACACACCAGAAGAGGGCATTGAATCCCATGGGACAACAATTATAAATAGTTATGAGCCACCATGTGGGTGTTGGGGATTGAATTCAAGTCCTCTGGAAGAGCAGCCAGGGCCTTTAACCGCTGAGCCATCTGTCTAACCTCTGCCTCAGTTTTCTTGAAGAGTTTGTCTTCTTTCCAGTTGGCTGGAGCAGAAAACTGTTTGGTAACAGCAGAAGGGCTGAATCTGTATCTTGGGTTTCTCGTAATTGAAAAGGAAAAGGACGGTCTGCCTTTGCTAACGAGCTGGGTACAGATCCAGCCTCTTCCCCAACAGAATATCAGGGAGATGGAACTGAGCCACAGAATAAGGCCTCAAGCTGAGAATAACAAGGATTTTGTTATGTTGTCCACTCCAGGACCCATTCTGCTATTTTCATAACATTCTAAAAGATTTCTCATCTGCAAGTAATTAGTTGCAAAATAATCTATCTTGGGACTGGGTTAGCGAGAGGTTGGGCAACGGGAGTTCCAGCTGCGGCCTAGCAATGTGTCAGTCTTGTGTTCCTTCTGCCTTTGCCTGCTTGTGCAACTGTAAACACATTATGTGACACAGGCTGACCCTGCACACTAACGAGCCTAGCCATTTGCCTGAGAAGTGTACCGTCAACAGTAGTCCCTCACACGCCCTGTAAGCTCCCTTCCCAGTGCCCCCTGGATTCTTTCCCACAGCACCCCAAGAGACAAGAGAGGTTATCTGATGGTAGTTGTTAAATAGGTGGCATGGTTTTCTTTTGTTATAAATGTTTCTTTTGTTCTCTCTGTTACACAGAGAGAAATCCATTAAAAGGAATCATTGTGACAGCTCCGTGACCAATCACAATTCATGCATACATACACATGTAACCAACACCAGGTCAGGAGAGAGAGCAATGCCAGTACTCCCGTATTCCCTCCAGCTACCCCTCCACCAAGGAAACCACTCTCTGACTCTAAATCAGTGATGGGAATATTTGAATGAATTCTGTATGGCACATGAACCACGCAATGCATCCATTATGTACGCCTGCCTAGTACACTTATCTTTACATGACAAAACACACTGCATGGCATGGGGAAACGGCAAAGGAGTGGATGTCTAGCTTGAAGAAAGCTCCTCTGCGTTGAGACCTACCAGCTGGCTTCAGTGGGTGAAGGGTAGGCACGAGCAATACTAGACGTTCTCTCCATTTCTGTTACAAACTGACCCCAAACTCAGTTAACACAGAAAGAGAACATTTCCTTCCTTAGGGCTTGGAGGACAAGGTGAAAATCTTTGCCCTACTATGGGCTTCTATAAATTTAGGCTGTAAGTACTTAACTTCATGGTCACTTTGGTTCCACCTCGGCCAAAGGCAAGGATCGGGGGTGATTTTTTTTTCCAGACTTTTCTGTGTGGCTATGTATTCCAGTCAGTTACCATGGGAAGGTTCATTTTGTACTCTAGTAAAAGGAGGGATATTTTGCTGGAATGTAGAAGCTAGGAACCAGTGCCTAATTTACCTTCTTCCTTGGAGGACTGTCTCACCATGAATGAAGTCCTTCCTTGTGAATATACTGTTTTAAAGTTAATTTATGATCAATGACCACTTACTGTACTGTTGTTATTTTACCTCTTTTAATATCCTTTAATCTGGAATAGGATTTCTGTTGTAATTTTAAAGTGGTGTATGTGTGTGTGTGTGTGTGTGTGTGTGTGTGTGTGTGTTTAGGGTACTTGAGTAAAATGGTCCTATACTTGAATTTGTCTCTTTCTAAATGATTCAGTTTATATTAAATAGCTTAGGCAAAATCATAATATATTGTATATGAAATTTCAGTGTGTTTTTTCTCCTTGTATTACTAAAAGCTTGTTATTTAATTAAGTTTGGAGTGTTGGCATTTCTTATGTTTTGATAGTGCTTGGAGAACAGTAATTTTTCATCCAATAAGACTTAGGGAGTTGGGGGCCCTGTTTTCTTCTTCATCTCTTTTCTTTTGAGACTATTGTTATGTGGCCCAGGCTACCTGCCAACACTGACCCTGCATGAGTTCCAGGATTACAGCCCTGCACCACTGAGTTCTGCTTCCTCCTACAGTCCGTCTACACGGACAGTGCACTGTTCCCCTACAGTCCGTCTACATGGACAGTGCACTGTTCCCTACAGTCCATCTACACAGACAGTGCACTGTTCCCTCCTACAGTCCATCTACACGGACAGTGCACTGTTCCTCCTACAGTCCGTCTACGCGGACAGTGCACTGTTCCCCTATAGTCCGTCTACACGGACAGTGCACTGTTCCTCCTACAGTCTGTCTACACGGACAGTGCACTGTTCCCCCTTACAGTTCGTCTACACGGACAGTGCACTGTTCCCTCCTACAGTCCGTCTACATGGACAGTGCACTGTTCCCCTACAGTCCGTCTACA